>VICI01003040.1:0-14433 GCA_019593645.1 Akabosia matsudoensis | reverse complement strand
ATGATGTGGACGGACTCTGGCATGATGTGGACGGGCTCTGGCATGATGTGGACGGACTCTGGCATGATATGTACGGGTTGTGGACTAATGTGGGCGGTTGGTTGACGGATGTGGTCGGATCGGGGACTGACTGGCTGGAGTAATTTATTAATTTTCTTAAATTTAAGGCACCATGATTTCTATCAAAAAAGAGCGAGAGCGAGAGCAACGAGGATTTTGTTACAGTTTTTTCGAACTTTCAAGCGTACTCTACCCTGATGTCAGAATGTATGACATAAAGCTTGTGCGAAATGAATGAGTAATCATTCTATTGCGAAAAATTTTGATGAGGAGCTGATTTTAGCCTTCGATAAGAGAAGAAGTAAAGTATCTTCGAAATTTGTTACTGGGTGGATATGGATTTATATAGATGTGATAAAATTCGCCGCGAAGATGTCCATGATGTTCGAGTTACACCGAATTTACGTTGGTGCAAAAGTCTACTAAGACTAAGGATCACAGAATCGCTAAGTGTGGACATTCCAATAACCATGGCCGATAAACATAAAAATAGCAAAGAAAAGCTCAAACGTTACGATCCTGCGAACAGTGTCCTCCCAGAAGGACGCACACGCCTAATACGAATGTATATATTTCAACGATCACGACTGATAAATTTCAAAATTACCTGGATAATTTAAATAAATCTTAGGTTTCTTTAGTATTTCCAAAAAAATGATCGTTTTCGTCCTGATTTTATTTTCCCGCAATGATTTTAAATCACAGCAAGTAACGAGTGTATATGTTTGGGCCATTTTGGTAGCAAAAAAAAGTATTGCGTAGGCATGTTACGGATAATAAATAAACGATTGAGTAATTCTGTTTTTCACCGAAATCCAGGTTACCATGATTTCATTCAATAAACAAACGTATTTGGTTACAATCCTATGTGCCGCAATGGAATCAATATCGTTACGTTACTAATTTCGTTGAAATAACGAGCTTAGTGGAGCTTAGAAGTGTAGGTTGATCTCAGAGTACACATAGTGTGCGCAAAAATGATTGCATTTTGGAATTTTTTTTGGTGAAGATAACAGAGTACCTTGGTACTCCGTTATTGCGTAAATTTTTGCATCGATAAATTTAGATAAAGGTCATGTTTTCATTGAACTGCGTTACTTAGCCAGATGTTTCCGTTCCGGCAGCTGTCAATAGTGTGACTTCTCGTCGATATGAAATTTTGAAATTTTGCAGAGACCTCGAGTTCCGACGAGTGAGTTGTTCTGTCAGAGTTACCGTATGCCTATAAATGCGACAATTTTTGTAAACAAGCTTGTGTAATATCACACACACTTGACATGACTATAATCATCATGACTGATAAATTACAGAATAAAAAACTTGAACACGTGTATAAAAATCTTTAGTTTCTTTAATACTTCCAAAAAAGTGTTGTTGTTTTTTTTTCATGATTATTTTTTTCCCCGATGCGCATAAAAAAAGCTTATTAAATTGTTGTGTTTTTTTTGTGTGGTTATCAAGACTGTTGTTCGGTATTACTAACACTATAGATAATCTCGTGGTGGTGACCGTGAACGTCATTATTAGATGATGATGCTGATCCTAGACCGTTGCCACTGCTTTGGACAGGAGAAGATATGTTGTGGATTATCGAGTATGATTGTGTCGGGGATTGTGGCGTTTGCGACGTTGACGACGAGTCTTTATTAATGCAGTTGTACGGATGGTTCGAGTTGCGAAGAACCGTGTACACATTGTCTACAGACGAGAGGCGTTCGAAAAACGGGATCAGATACAGTAACTCCGTGTCAGACGTATCGTCAAACCAACTTGCCACTGGGACTGCGTTGTCCTGTAAACACAAGAATAATTTGATATCCGATCTACAATACCAAATCAAACACCAGTTTACATGATTACTTACGGGATGAAATATGTAACTAGCTGGGGAATTGTCTACGATTACAACACGATTGGAGACTTCTTCCTAATTTATTCAGATCCTGGAAAACGAACAATGAAAACGAAAAAAAAATTAAAAAATTACACACTATTCGAATTAACAAACTGTTGTGTGGTTGTATCGTCACCTTAACGTAATTGCCCCTATGAAAAACGCACGCATCTCTAAAGAGGCGTGTCCGAAACACTCCCCATTTATCTAGCAGATCTGCGACTGGGTCCGCGTATTTCGCCAGCGATGCTGTTGGAAGTAGATCAGAAATTCATGAGCTCCTTTTTGTACTTCTTGGAAACATTCAAATGTTTTGAGTCATCAGTACATTGAGTCATCAGTACACTACTCACCAGTAAACAGCACACATTCGTATAACTCTCCCATTTTCTGTAGAAACTCGTCAACGTACGGTCTCTTGGCAACGTACACTTGGTGAACCACTCCGTCTATTTCCACAGGAACTATAAAGTCTGCATTGCTGATTGGCTGTAATAAACACACGCATTGTTAAAAATTATTCATTTCAGACTAACTTTGTTTCAAATTCAATCCAAACTCCCATCATCCTACGAATATCTCACCTTAAAACTGGAATGGACTAGAGTCTCATCCAGGTCGATGACCATACACGGTCTAGACCGATCTTGTGCTAGGCACGGTGGCAATAGGAAACCTTTAAAAATCAAAACCAATCCAATTATACCAATGGTCAAGTGAGTAATCGACTTATCTTGGTACAATAAGCTGTTTTATTTCTACCTGTAGATCCGATTCCTCGATCCTTGGCGGACTCCCCACCGACACTGATCCCACCAACCCCCACACTAATAGCATCGACCTCTTCATTACTGCAACTGGAACTGCTACTCCCTGTGACGCCCGCACTGCTCCCAGCAATCACACTCCCACTTCCTCCCCCAACAAACATATTATTTCCATCCCCCTCCCAAGCCTCTCTCCCTCCACCTCCTCTCGTCTCCCCACAAACTTTCCCATCCTCTTTACTCCTCGGCGTCTGTTTCCTCACACAACAGCAACAACTGTTCAGTAACTTTCTCAAAAACGTCGACGCACTCCGTTCCGATGAACCTGATGATGGTGCTGCTCCTCCTCCTCCTCCACCACTCCCCCGTTCATCTTTCACACTGCTCACCACCGACGAACTGGACGACTTATCATTAACCGTTCTCCGTTGTCGTAACAGCGAGTTCTGCTTGGAAGACTGGTCAACGTTCTGATCCGCATACGGGATATCGTCTTTACTCACTTGCGTTATTATCGAGTCCATATTGCCACGATTTACTTTTTTTGCAACTATTCTCTAAACAGTTAATTAGTTCGTTTGGTAAGACTAAATTTAAAACACTACTACGCGTTACATTTAAACCTAAACTAAACTATTCGTTTGCGATTAAAATATCGAGATTGTCCAGGAAACCCTTGTTTTTTATTTTTTTGTTATAAAAAAAGGAAACTTTCAAACACAACATTATTAGTAGTTTTTATTATTTATCCATGAGAACAAGTCGAGATTTTTTTCCTTTATTTTGATTCGTCGTAGTAAAAATAAAAACACATAATATGGCGGATATATACACACTCACATACTTTCACATTTTTTTTTCTCTATATAGTCAAGTGTTTTTTGGGGGTGAGTGGCTAATGCAGGTGGAAATGACAAAAATCTTGATTAACATGAAACCCCCGTCATAAGCTTCTCACATCAGAGGAGAGTTGCACAAAAATGGGTATTTGATCTTCACGTTATTGCATTTAACTATAAAAATTAAACTGCGTAATACAAGAAGAACAAGAAGAACTTAAGGAAGAACTTTTTTAAAGAACTTTAACGTCAGAAGAACTTTAGCTTCAAAAGAGCTTTGCAGTAGCCAAATAAAATAACGAAAATGTTCAACTTTTAAGGAAAATCTCTCCAACAACACACCACGTGAAACGTTTAAACCATTTTAAACAGTAAACCCCGGTTAAACCGTAAATAAGGATTAAACGTACGCTCACCCCTATCCACCCAAAAATAATCCTAAAAAATATTATTTCATATAAGTATACACATTCATTCGTATTATCAACACACACATACCCTCACACATTACACGACTCGAAGTTTAAATGCCATTTTTCTGTGTTGTAGCAGTAGTGATGCTGATGCTGATATTTACAAACACAAACCCAAAAATAATATATCTCACGAATTGATGCGTGTATACGTATACGCCTAAAAAAAATTTTTTTGGTTCGAATGTTTCGGGCTCCACGTAGAAAAAAAAAACTTTCACGTTTATGAACGTCATCTAGTTTGAATTTGTGTCAAAAACTAAAGCCGAACAAGTGCAGTAGATGAGCAGCTGATGATAAAATAATATATATTTTTGTACACGATGATGTGTTCCTCTTTTTCGCAGATTATTGCAAAATAAAAGTTTTTTTTACACGTAAACCAGCGATAATGTAAATATTTTATTAATTATACGTGTTTTTGTACAAGAATAGAAACCTTCCACCATAATACACATTCCAAAAAAAAAAACAGAAACCCACGATGTTCGCAAATTTAAAGAAAAAGATAGAAAGTGAAGTAGGTGATTTGAGCAGACTTGCTCCAGCAAACGTGTTAAATCGAAGTACAACAGCTTCGAGCACACTAAGTTCGAGACATCCTTCAGTATCCTCGTTAACTTCAGAACCGCCCAATTTAGGGGCGTCTTCATTGGCATCCCCGTTATCGCCGAATCCCACCACCACCGTTGAGTCGTTCACACCAAGTTCAAGTAGAACAAGCACAGGCCACTCGTTGATATCAATCAAAGTGAAACAGTTGGAGGAAAAGTTGCAAGCGCAGGAGAGTGACTTTGCCTGGAGACTGAGCACGAAAGACGATGAGATCTCGAACTTAAACAAAACAATCGAGATACTTACCAGCCAGCTGAGGAATCATGATTCAGAAGCGAAAAAGAAACTCGTTCGCGTTCAAGAAGATATCGATGAGTTTGAAGGTGCTTTATTATCAAACCTACATTACTGTTACGTTATAATGAATAATAATTATACTTGTATAACGTGTATATCATATTTTTCCAGGTTTCACGCAACAAGAAAACGCAAAGCTAAAACACCTGTTATTGAACAAGGAAGAAGAGCTGGGCAAACTGCGAAACGAAGTGTTTGTTAAATCAACCGAGTTGGAAAGCTTCACAAGCAAGATAAAAGAACTGGAAGTAGAAAACTCGCGAATTCGCGTATCCCTTGAAAAGCTGAGCACAAGTGGTAAACAACACGAAGAACCCGGAAGTGGAGAAAAAGCAAAACTAATCGAATCTTTAAATGCCGAATTAACTAGTTTGAAAGCAAAAGAATCGGAAACGTCGAGAAACTTGGATGTTTTAAAATCACACAATAACGCGTTAAAAGACCAAATCAAAGGATTAGAAAATCAAACGAAAAAACAAGAAGTGACGTTTACTGAATTAACACAAGCTGGAGATCAAAAAGTAAAGACTTTAGAAAATGAAAAACGAGCGATAGAAATTGTAAGTAAAGAGTTACGAAAACGAGTAGAACAGCTTGAAACTGATAACCAAGTGATTGCAGAGCTTCAGAAAAAACTTACCAGCTTGGAAGAAATCAATTCTGAAGTTCAAGAGTCAAGATTCCCGAGAAAATGAACTACACCAAACTGTGAACGAATTAACTCGTAAATTAAACGAAGCTGAAAAACTTTTAAAATTTAACGAAGAACAAAAACTTGAAATTGAAAAGTCCAAAAACAAACTTTGTGATGAATTGCAACAAAATTGTCAAAAACTCATGGTAATTGAGCAAGAAAAACAATCGGCAACCAATCAGGTCAACGAACTGGAAAACAAATTACAGGAGATTTCAAATACGAAATCCAAAACTGAAGAGTCCAATAAAAACTTAGCCGCGCAGGTAGCCGAATTAAACAGTCAAGTGGAATCGCTAAGAAAAGAAAAATCGCAACTGACAAGCGAATTAGAAAACGTAGGGAAAAGTGAAACTGAGGTTGTGGAGTCGTTAAAAAACCAAATCAAATCCGCCACAGAAGAAAAAGAAAACCTCCAGGTTCAAATCCGAGAGTTAACCACAGAGGTCAAGAAACAAACCGAAAGACTTGAAGCGCAAAACAAACATGCCGCAGAAACAGCCGAGAAAAATCAAGAACTGACGGTTCAAAATGAAAAACTAAACACCCAGGTTAATGAACTTAACAATCGGGTTAATGAATTATCGAAACAGTCAGAATCGCTTGAAAAATCCCTGAACCTTGAACGTGAAAAGTCAAACTCTAGCAACGCGGTGCTGAACGATGAGCTCATCGACGCAGTTCGTCAACGTGACGAATCAAAACGGAATGTCGAGTCATTAGCAGCTCAAGTAACGGATATCACGAAGGAACGCGATGAGTTAAAAACCCGTATTGCATCGTTTGACAATCAAGTATCTGACCTAACCCGAGAGCGCGACGACTTAAAAAATCGCGTTGGTTCGGTTGAACCTCGGATTTCAGAGCTGACCCGCGAGCGTGATCAAGACCGTGAACGTATCGAGCGCTTGGAAACGAACCTGAAGGAAATGACATGTGCCCATGATTCTTCGAAACAACAAATCAACACAGCGAAAAAGCAACTGGCCGATATAACGAAAGAACGTGATGAATCACTAAGTCAAGTACAGTCGTTGGCAAGTCAGGTTGCAGTAAGTTCCCAAACTCCGAGAGGAAAACGTGAAATTGTTGGCGACCGTGGCCGATTTAGAGTCAGATAAGTCATCACATGAACGGTCGACTGCAGAATTCGAAAGTAAGTTGGCTAACTTAGCAACCCAAGTGAGTTTACTGACCTCGCAGCTGGAAGAAAGAACTCAAGAGATAGAAAACCTATAAATCAGAATCAAACGAGCTGAATGATTCGCGAACTTCCGAGTTAACCAAAGAACTAACCGAAGCCAAGTCCAAATGTGAGGATTTAGAGAAACTGAACAAAACGGCAGAATCGCGTGAAGAAGAACTGCATAAATTAGTACAAGAGTTGACACAGAAATGCAATGAGGTGGAGAACGAGAAAGATGAATTAATTGTAAACGTGAGTGAAGTCCAGTCACGCGTTGACGAGTTGGAAGAAGAAGTCAAAATGTCTGCAGAACTGAGAAAGAAAATTGAGGAACTAGAGGGGAACCTCTCTGATAAAGAAAAGGTAAAATATCAGATAATTTTTTTGCAATCGTATCGCTTTACCACGAAAAATTTTTAACAAAAATTTATATTTCAACAGCAAATCCGTCAGCAGTCGCATGCGTTATCAGACCTGCGGAGGTCACTAGCAAATGGAGCTGAAAGTGAACAGTGAAAGGCAGGAGGCCCCTGTCGTCGTAGCTACAGTCCAACAAACACAGCAACCACCACCACCGGCTACCCTGCCCCCTCAACTAACCGAAACAACTGTAAATGGTTCAGCGAAGCATGAGAGTTTGCTTGATGCAGCCCAACCTGCAACGTTAAATTTTTATGAAACAGACGTTAACTTTATGTACTTAAGATCGGTGCTCTTCAAGTACCTGACCAGTCAGGACCCACAGATTGTAAGTTACCTAGTTCAGTACAAGTGTGATACAATTTTATGAGAAATCCTATGACTGTAACCGTTTTGTTTACAGACCTCCCACCTGACTCGCGTGGTGGCAACGTTATTGCATTTATCAGAAGAGGAAACAAACACTTTAATCCAGTCAGTTGAGTCCCGTTCAAACACAACCGTGTTTTCGCATATTATCAAATAATTTATTTTCAAAAAATTCCATTTTTTAATAAAAATTCGTCGGAGTAGAAAACAAACGAAAAACGGACAAAAAAAAACAAACATTTCATTAATTTAAAAAACGAGTAAACTTTACAAGTAATGACTTGGTGGTGTATTCTTTAATTGCATCGATGAACGGAGTAACGTGGTCGCATGTTGTTGTTGTTGTTGCTGCTGTTGTGACGACGATGACGACGCGATTCGGTGTAAACTGTTAGAATACGATGTTGAGCATATTGGATAGGATGTCACGTGATGATGAGGATTAGTACGTTGCGTAGTTGAGTAGATTGATTGATACACAGGCTGTTGCGGCACCTGCTGTTGCTGCTGGTGGGGAGGATGAAGTCCTGCATATTGCACGTAATGCGGTCGCGTGTAACTAAACGCGTGGTGCGGGTTATACGTCCTGCAAATCCAAACAAAACACGAACATAATTAGCATTTTACTCGAAGATAGCCGATATACAAGTTAATTGTCCAAAACGCTCACCCGACAAGATGTTGCTGAACAAACTGGCTGTGTAAGTTTGACCCGACGAGACTCTGAGTGCTAGAGCAAGCCCTAGCGTTGCTTAAACTTCCTACGCTCCTGTTTCTTGACCTCATACTCGACGACGCAGACACCCGTTCCATTGTAGAAGACTGATGCGGAATTGTTTGTTGTTGTTGTTGTTGTTGCTGCTGCGTTGTTTGTACGCTAACGGCGGGTACTTGTAAGTTGCCACGTTGTTCCCCATTACTGTTATCTCCTAAATCTAAATCTAGAAACGGGATCACTAAAGACTCATTCGTACTCGTGATAGCGTTACTAGTCGTTGGGTTGATTGACTCGGTTGTTGTGGTACACGCCACGTCGGGCATATTTGTATGGAACTCGGGAGGAGGGGGAGGCGTTGGATCGTGAAACGGAGACACGTTGCTTTCATGCTTTGTCGTGTCTGATGTCTCACTTTTGTCTTTGGATTGGGATGTCGTGGTCGTTCCCGTTGTCGTAGTTGGCAGCGAATATGCGTTAGCTCGATTGTGGTTGTCAAGCAGCTGCAAACACAATCACACATATGCGTTACTTAAGATCCAAATTTATAATAACTCAAATAGTACTGTACAACTCTTACCTCAGCGACGTTAGTCCGGATACCCAAACTCACGAACAACCCGCAACCGAATAAACTTGGTCGCCCGCTCTCTTGAGATCGGGTTGCTTAGGTTGCGCAAGTGGGCTGACCGCAACTTCTTCTCCCTGTACACCATCGCGTTTAGCAGCTCTTGGTCCACCACTGGTAAAATCACGATCACGAGATTATTAGAAAAATTTTGATAACATATTTGCTACGTGACATATGATTTCGTACCCATTTCCTCAACGGCTTGTTCTTTCTCTGGAGCACTTGATTCCTCTGGTTGCTTCTCGTCTTTATTCGCACTACGCTCATGAGGAACACTCTCGTACGTTCTTTCATGGTGATGATGATGTGAAGATTGTATGGGAACACCTCCAGTACTCCCACCCCCACGCTCCCCAGCTCCCTCACTGTTATCAATCATGTAGAGCGTGTCAGGGATGATTGGCCTCAGAGTTTTAATCCTCCCGATGGAGTTCAAATACGCGAGGTTGCTGGAGTGCGATGAATACTGCAAAGTGTATTCGTTCGCTACCCCACCAGTGCGGTTCCTCAACGCAGATTTGGCTTCTTCGTAGTATGGCGTGTACAAACGTGGGCGGATGTAGTTTGGACACTGCAGGTTATTCACCCACGGATTTACTTTCTCTTCTGTTATCATGTGCGTTGGCGGGATGGAGACCTAAAACACCACAATAAAATTTAGTTTTTTTTTTAAACCGTAAGAAAACGAACAATTGTGCGTAAATTAATTTACTAACCAGCCCCCTCCTGACAGCAGCGACAAGATACTCGTTACTTAACCCAATGTGATCAACGCGTACACACCGAATGAGTTCAAAAACAATTTCCCTGAGTTCACCGTCATTCAAATGCATATCACTGGCAAACACAGTTTTATCATTCCTCCCTCGTTTCCCTCGTTCTTTACCCCCACGATCGTTTCTGAACACACTATCTCGCGTACTACTCACAAGATTCGGTTCTCTATCTTCAACTCGTTTGATTAACTGATGCTCTCCCCATTTGATTATCGAGTTGAGCACTTCAACTTCAGAAGCTTGAAGAAAATCCGACTGAACCACTTCAAGTAACGTTGTCCGGTCGAGCTCCAAAAAACTTGGATTTGAGATCAACGAAGCAAACTCTTCTTGTACGTACATGATTGCTTGGCGACGCACCCACGCTGAACCATGTGACTGGGATGACCAGCGCAGAATTTGTGGTAAAGAGTCATGCGTCAGCGACTCAGTGATTATATCCTCACTTGACACACACAAATGGTCAAATTCAAGAAATCGCCCTGCAGAAACATCACAAATTTTAAAATTTTAATCTGAAACAACAGCAAAAATAATATTAAATTTCACAAAACCTACCAATTTGGTATAGCTCCATCGCTTCTTCGTAAGGATTCGGATTAACCTTTCCTGTGAACGTAAGACTTTCGACTTCGGTAAGACCTGAACGCGTAGCCTCGATCAAAGACAAATCCAACTTGTCCGTGTACATACAATTGAGTATCACTCGAGCATATCTTTTTGGTATAACGGTATCATCTAAAACTATCTTTTTACTGTTACTCCGCCGTTGGAGCAACGACCGGAAGAAAGGAGACCTCGCTGCTAAAATTGGTTTGTGCACTGCAAACTGCTCGTCACCCAACACCAAACTTATATCTGAGTATTTACCCGTCTGAAGCAAATCACGCAAATCCGACTGCAAAAAAAAGACCACGATTAAAAAAAACATATGCTTTTAAAACACCACGGTTATCCATGTTATCACTTACCTCTAACGGTTTACTTGGTCGGATGATAGTCCCGAGCGCATGGTACTGCTGTTGTTGAGAGGTGCCTCCATTCCCATCCCTGGCCACCATCCCCTCATGCTTATCAACGTTCGGAACCTCCTCCGTGTACAAGTATCGGAGTAGACCCGAAAACGTCGGGATATCAACACTTGTATCTTCAACATTCACGTTTGTGATCCCAGTACCCCGTTCTATCGTGTTCACTGAACTGTTTAGTAAATTTCTAAAGTACTTGGACCTCTGTGATAAAATTGCACGATGAGCTGGGAATATCGCTGGAGGCAATACTAAATTCACATCACTGTTCCACTTAAAATCTAACAAATCCGCTAAATCTGAACGAAGCGTCGGTGCACGAGGTCGGGCACTTTCCGCATGGATATACAGTTCCTTTTCATTCGTCATACATTCATACTCGTGCACTAACGAATAAACAACAAACAATAATTATTTTGTTAATCAATTAATATGTACTTAAATTTGTAAATTTCTTTTCTTACCTAACGCAACCACTTCTCCAAGGCTCCATGTCCCCAGAAGCTCCCGAAGAGGTTGGCCAGGATCACTTGACCTCGAGCTCCTTCGCTTCCACCACTTTTTCTTCTTTTCATGTTTACTTTGCTGGGGCACATGGGGTCGCTGCTGCTCTTGATTTGATTGTTGGTGAAATAAGTCCCTAAAAATTCAAACGATTCAAATTCACATGTTTTTTTAGCGTACACAAATTTAAATCCATATAAAATAAAAAATTGTTTCTGGACTGACCTATTGGACCCACTGGCATGAATAGTTTGTTGTACTTGTTGTGAGTTGTTGTATCTATCTGCTTGTTGTTGGGGAGGACCACTTGGACCTCCTCCCCCGCCATAGCAGTACTCATACTCGTACCTCCGATCATAATCTTGCTGTTGTTGATGCTGAGCTCGATTATAGTACTGTTGGGCGACGTACCCACCACGATCATGAGGATGCGTATTAGTGGGTGCTCCAGCACCTGCAGCAGCCGCAGTTGATGATGAAGAACCCATTTAATAATTTTAACTCCACACACTTCTAACCACGCACTCTCACACACACGCAACCATGTTAACCGTCACATGATTGAACATGTAGTGTTGTGTAAATAATGTTCCTCTTTTCTTATAATCACAGATTTGACGCAGAGTTTACAAATTTAGGACCCATTTCTTGTTTTCACACACACCACTGCAAAATAATAACATTAAAAAAAACAGGGTTGTTCCCTGTACACAAACACACGTACAATCCTATAGACTGGGATCGGGTGATATTATTTAAAAACACGGGAGACGAGACTCTCTCTCTCTCTCGCGCGTTTCTATGGGATACCACGAAATAGCGTTGCAGGGATACTGACTTGGTTCTCTTCACATATTAACACATAGGTTTGTTCATAAACAACACAAAAACACACTAAAACGTAGTTAGTCTATTCTTGAAAATGACTTTCATACAGTTATTTGATTCAATATTGCTGATTTTAAGTGTTGAAGTGCAATATTATGATTTAAGGTTGAGGAACACATCTTCTTGAAAAAAACGTGTTACACGTGTATTTTATGTAAGGTCGAGAAATAACGGATGCTCATTTGGTTGCTAAAAAAATAAATACAAATATCAATTAAAAACCAGAAATACTTACACTTTTTACGGATACGATGTTTATCATAACTGTTCGAAAATAATTAAACATCGCATAAATCGATTTTGTTTGCCTACAGCCGAACAATCAAGCGACACGAATAAAATGATATTCAAACGGATCGTCTAAATTGCTGTTATTCTTCAACAAAAATTAAATAAACACACAATTTTAAACATTTTGCATGCGTACCTTCGAAACTTTTAATTAAAATCAAAACTAATTATTTTTCAAAACCGCTATACGAAACCTGGGTGCTTTATGAACAGACCTAATAGTATTTATGTTGGTCGATCAATAATATCGTGTCTCTTGACGAGATCTCAAGCAGCAGGACGTACACATTTTTTACGTTCGTGTGTTGTTCTACTTAATTTGGAACACCGTTCTTTGACAAAGTACAAACACAAACAATCTACTTGCAGCGATCATGGATACTGTGTATCCGATGTGACTCGGGATTGCGAACTATGTATACACTTTGATCCCGTTCTTGGAAATGTTAATATGTTCTGACGAAAATTGGTTTTACGTAGTAATCTAATCTCTATGAATAAAAACTTACACTTGGGAAATCGTTACAATTCATTGGAACAAGAAAACGTGATGCAACAAATACCGAGGGTGATTGGACCCGAGCTTACGTTTTGAACTATCAATCTTTCTTTCTACCCTAAAGGTCGACTGCACTGGATAGAAACGTTAGTTAGGAGCGCACTTATGTGTTCAACCTCGTAATTCCTAATGTCTTCATGAAAAAAAAACAACAAAAAAATCTTCAACAAACTTCATAGAAAATGAAAAACGAATGTTTTAGCAGTTTGACAAGTAGGTAACCTTGTTTATTGGGGAGGCAACTCTAACTCGTCAACGAAGTTGAGAATGTAAACTGTGTCCATGGGGAGGTTGAGCTGTGCTTGTGCCTCACTCTGTAAGACTCCAGTCTCCAACAGCTGCCAGTTGATTGGTACAACACAAACGACTTCTTCACCTTGTGGCATGGTAATTTGGTTACCGGCAGGACTTGTGGGCGTCATAGTCCTTGTAACTGGTCTCCCTGCAAACATGAAGATAATACATAAGGATGGCCTCAAAAGGTCAAGTGGCAGTTAGTAACCAATCAAAGGCCGACCTCTACGCGGTTGGCAGAATGTTCGCGTTGCTACAAATCGCCCGTTCTATGATCAAACATCCGGACGAAATATAAACCCTGATGCCTAACCACAACCTTTACGTTTAACCCATTTAACTAAAAATCAATAGGGTTCTTGCCAGGGCCCTTAGCATTACTACACCAAGTTAGGTTAAAATCGTTCAAACTGGATGGCCCGTAGGGTGTTCATAAACTAAACAAGTAACGTACCTCCTGAATGTCCTCCTGCGCTGCTATAAGTACCAGCTCGTGCTCCACTAGTACTACGAATACCTTCTTGGGACCCTACCGCTCCAAATGTGCCACTTCCTACCACTACTTAAAGACAGAAACAATGGTTAGATCAAAGGATAGTAAATTTGTCATCTAGCAGTCAGTAATTTCTGGCTTCACTGGAAATGGATTGTTATCTTTATTTGGCTGACTATAAAAGTCCAGCCATTTTCTGTTAAGATTATTATTCGTATGATTCGTTTACTCGGATCGTTATTTTTGTGAGTCAGTCAAGACTTGTTCGAAAATACTACGACAAAACGGGCCGTTTGGAAACTTGCGGTTATTTTTGTAATAAATTCGTAATTCCTTCTTTTAAATTTAATCCTTGCCTTGAGAAAGTTTTACCGATGCATTTTATTGCGATTTGAGCTATACTTGCTTATAACAGCTCCTCGTGACACTCAAACGTTAGTGGAATTTTATAGTCTAACCGTGAATTCAAACATATACCTGCTTACGTGTACAGGGGCCGCCATAAACAAGTAACCCTTTACTTTTTATTGCAAACTTCGACTCGTGGTTCGAGTTTTAGACCGGTAATAGGGAACACAACGTTTTCGTTTGTTTCTACTATTCGATTTTATTTTTCTGATTTCATTTATGATATGTTTTC
>VICI01003039.1:0-14437 GCA_019593645.1 Akabosia matsudoensis | reverse complement strand
GATAAATGCAAACTGCGGCAGTAGTCAACTGCGAAAGTCCAAGTTTCTCTAACACCTTCCGGTCAATTGGATTTATAGCTTGAGCGCAAATTTTTTCAACGGTTTTGTACGTGTCATTGCCTGGACACATTTTTTCATGAATAACAAAAAAATGACCAAGAGTCTATCTTTCATGACGAAATGAAAATCATATAAAAAATGTAGTGAAAATTTTGTACCCGCCAATGTTGTCAGGTCAATAAATGAAACTGCTTTCACCAGCCATGCCGTTTCCAAATTCTTCTCCACCTCGGGATACTTTCTCCCCAGCAAATCTTTGATGCTTTTCTCCAGTTCGGATTCATTTATGGGGTCGGCAACCAACATGGCCGCGTCTACAAAAAATTTTTCGAAGCAACACAATTTTTTTTTCGAACGTATTTTTATATTTTGACACAAAAAAAATATTCATTCGTAACTTACCGAATGGAACACCCGGGTTATTTCTTACTGTTGCCATAGTAAGATATCCGTTTTATGATAAACCGTAAATGGTATCGGTTTAAATATTTCGACAGTTTTATTTTATTTCTTCTTATGAAACAAAATCAGATAATTTTTGTGGCGAGATTTTGGAAAGAGTGTCACAATGACAAGATTAACTCTACTTTTTTGGACAGAGTGGCCTTGACAACAACATTCAAGCTGAGATTAGAGCCAGCATTTGCCAAGCTTGCGACCAGATTTATGTTCATGCCGAAAAAAAACCAAAATCCTGTTTTTCCAGACACAGACGGCCTACTTCATAAAATGGATCTGGGTAACATAGTAAGCTTGTCTTAAATTTCAATCACTTTTAAAAGTTTACATACCGCTAACCTACTACCAATCAATCTTGCGGTATATCTCTGCATAATTATACTCAAATACAAACTAATTTATGATTTGTCTCGTCTCACTAATCTTTATTGCCTATTCCGCCGATAATTTCATAGAAAGACACCATCATGAAAATGATCTTCTTACGTTTTAGATTACAATCTTCCTTCTGGTTGTCAATGAAGACAACTCATTCAAGTTTTTTTCTTTACATAAATTTTTAATATCACCAATGGCAACATTAATCGAAATTTGACTAATTAAATTTGTAAATCACATTCATCCGCGATGTCATGTTGAAACTATGAAACAAAGACAAAAATCATGAAGAAATTTGCTCGGCCATGCGCTTTTTTTACAACGCGATTCATCTGAGTTTTCAATATTGTATCATCCAAATTTATAACAGGATAACGCATGTTGCATATAACTAACATTTGGACAGGAAGAGCTCTTATGATTCTATCTCCATCATCCATGCACGGTTGAAACATTACATTTCTTTATCAGACCGTTGAATGCAATAGCCGAAAGCAAACCCAAGAACAAATTTAAAATGGAAAGGAGCGAGAGGTGTTTCGTGATACTGAAAAAAAAAAACTTTGAGACTTGTGCTTACTTTTTTTTATTCTGATACTTCAAACAAGAACAAAAATCATCCGGGTTTATCCACAACAAATTTATATACATAAAAACGCAGGCAAGACAAAAGAGTATACTTTTTTTTGGAAGAAAAGAGTTAACTAAAAAAGTTGGTTTAGTCATAGTCATAGTCTTAGGTAGGTACCTATAATACTTTTGTATGTGGAGAGAGACATGCATATTCATTACATTAAAAAATTGATGATCCTCTTCATGTCTCCATACAAACACACACACGCGTAGTAAAAACTCATGCAGAACCTAAAAATAACAAACAAAAGCATTGCGATTAACTTTAACTCTTAAAAAACCTTAAGCTCTTGCAGGTGCGACCATGAAAAAATACTTAAACATAGCATCTAGGTCAGACGGTTAAGCCCTTTCACCTTTCATGGGTACCAAAAGTTAAAAAACTCAAATTTTTTGAGTTTGTGGAAAAGGGTTAAAAATATCTTAAATATGAAAATGATATGATAATATTTCCCCAGATGCTGAGATGGCTGTGAATATTTCCGTTAAAAAATCGTAAAGGTCAAAGCCGTGGAAAATTACTGCCTTTTGCATCTTATCTTTCGGATACAAATTTGTTTGCGTTTGGTTTGTTTGTTCTCTGGTCCTTAAAATAACCAATCAACTCCAATTAATTCTCTTCTCCACATAAATTTCAAATGTAATTCAGTTACCATGCCATGAACTATAATCTACGACCATTGTTCATATTATTTATCCGACAGTTCCTTTCACCGGCCGGCCATCGACACAGACTTTCCTCTCGTCTCTATCACAGTTTCCAATCATACAAAGAAAAAAAAGGATTATACCTTTTTCTTCCCAACATCCAACTCGAGTCTTTAGTTCATTCAACCAAACATATTTTTTTTCTCGTCTCGCCGTGTCTTTGCCACGAGAATGAAAAATGTACATAAAAAAAGGGTATTGCAGACTCGAACTGGTGTCGAGTGTGTATATTATTTTCGCCATAAACAAGAAAAGGCTTGGATATTTTTTACATGGCGGTCCGTATGAAAAAAAAAACTCGAATCGTTTTTATACACGTACAAGATACACACTCTGCACTTGAGCAAGGCTAAATAAAAAACAACGCGTATCCTAAACATGTTGTTTTGTCTTGTACAGTCGAGTGTGGAAAAAAAACTCAAAAAAATATAAAAATGTAAATGCAAGTAAACTTGTGCTTTTATTCCTCTGTCGTCCTTCTTTCCTTCCTGGCATCCTTACCTCGTCAACTTTAATTATTTAATTTTATTTCTTGTGAAAACCTACACCAAAACAAACGATAGACACTGTTTATTTTGTTGTTTTGGAAAGAAAGTAAACAATTCAGTTTCTTTTTAAATACTCCCCCTTTTAAATTAAATTTAAGTTGACGACTAGACTCGGGTTGAAGACCACGCCGTGTACTGTTTGTTTGTGTGAAGTGTTTGTGCCGCGAATTAAAACAGAAATCTGACCTTACCTTCGGCGAGTAATTTACAGAAGAAAAAAATGATTAAAAACCGATTTTAATCGGTAATTTTGATTAATTTAGCCGTTGACCTGTGCGTAGACAACGACGGGGTAAAGTAGACGCGTTAAAACATTGATAATTGTTGTTGGAGTCGTATGGGAAATACTCTAAATACTGCTTATCTCGGAAGTGTATAAATTTAGCAGTTTAAATAAAGAAAATTTTTGAAAAAAAAAACAATTCTTTGGTAATTAAATTAAAATAATTTATAGTAGTAAATCAGTAGGACGCAAGAGCCTGTAGGAATTTAGCCAAGACGGAAATAACATTTTTGTTTACTTGTTTACTTTTTTCTGTAAGTGGGCGAAGTCGTTTGTTGTTTTTGTTGGAAGGAAAGAAAACGCACAGCTGTAGTAAATGATCCGACCGATAAGTTTAATCAGATAATTGTTTTTTGAAGAAATTTACAATTAGGCAGGGAATTTCTATTAGGCAATTTTTGCTAG
Source organism: Akabosia matsudoensis (assembly GCA_019593645.1). Taxonomy (NCBI): domain Eukaryota; kingdom Metazoa; phylum Arthropoda; class Collembola; order Entomobryomorpha; family Paronellidae; genus Akabosia; species Akabosia matsudoensis. The sequence continues at coordinate 10,963 of VICI01003039.1, read as the reverse complement.
TTGTAATTGTCCGTTAAATGAAATTAACTTTGTTGACGTTTTTTAATGTACTCTAAATTTTCTGTTTCTCTTACGTAGCACTTTATGGTTGAGCGTCTGTTTATATTACAAAATATAAATAAAATTACAAAAGTTACAAAAAAAAGTAATCGCACTATGATTTTGAAGAGATTGCCTGTTTAAAAAAGTAAAATTATCGAAAAGGAGAAGTTTTCCCCTTAGGATTAAGTTTAAATGCCTGTGGTTAAAAAGAGTTGCAGTTTAAATTAAATCATCTTGATAGTTAAATATCAAAGTTAAGGAGTTCAAGTAAGGGGGTGGGGCAAGATGGAGAACAACAACAAGCAAGAAAATGACCAGTCCGGACAGCCAGCTCAGTATGGGGTTACGTCGCCCATTAGCTTTGCTGGACCAAAGCCACAAGATATTAAGCTGAGTAAAGACCTGGAGGCGTCGCTGAAGCCTCATGGGGTCTTTGAGACTGTGGAGGAGTTGACTCATCGAATGGAGATCCTGAGTAAACTCGACTCCCTCGTGAAGCAGTGGGTGAAGGAAGTGAGCATTCAGAAAAGCATTCCGCCCTCCGTCGCAGAACATGTGAGTTAATCTAATCTAATAAGCGATTTGAACGTTTAATTTACCAACATTGACTTAATTCCAACTGTTTTATTTTATTTTGTTATGTTTTTGCAGGTTGGAGGGAAAATATATACGTTTGGATCCTACCGTTTAGGAGTGTGCAATAAAGGTGCTGATATTGACTCACTATGTGTAGTTCCAAGACACATTGACAGGGCTGACTTTTTTACGTCCTTCTGTGAAATACTACGACAGCAGCCGGAAGTCTCTGAGTTGCGTGCAGTTGAAGAAGCGTTTGTTCCAGTTATCAAAATGTCCTTTGACAATATTGAAATTGACATGACATTTGCAAGGCTCGCCTTGAAGGAAATTCCAGACGACCAGGAGCTCTCGGACGACATGCTCCTCAAGAACTTGGACCAGAAGTGTGTGCGTAGTTTGAACGGGTGTCGAGTGACAGACGAAATTTTAAGACTGGTTCCTAATAAGGATAGTTTCCGCTTGGCGTTGCGAGCAATTAAGCTGTGGGCAAAGAGTAAGTTCCTTAAAATCACATATAATTGTGCCTATTCTATTTAGCCAGCCGCTAACTTACCAAACGCCTACATTATTTAATGTAATTTTTTTATTTCAATTTTTTTTCTTAGAGCACGGAATATACAGCAACGTTTTAGGCTACTTTGGCGGTGTTTCGTGGGCCATGTTGGTCGCGCGTACATGTCAACTGTATCCCAACGCTTCAGCAGCAACCGTAGTACAAAAGTTTTTCCTGGTGTTTTCCACATGGGCCTGGCCCAAACCAGTGTTTTTGAAAATGCCCAATCAATGTGTCAACTTTGGGTTTCCTGTGTGGGATCCAAGGATTAATGCTTCAGATAGATTCCACCTAATGCCCATTATCACTCCAGCGTATCCTCATCAGAACTCGACATATAACTGCTCCCAGTCTTGTAGACAAGTGATCATTGACGAACTTAAGAAGGGGTTAGACATTACTGAAGAGATTTACAATGGAAAGGCCTCCTGGGACAAGCTATTTGAATCACCCAATTTTTTCACAAAGTATAAGTAAGTGTACAAAGCATTTTATTAGTTATATTCAACAGATCATTCGTTAACGGTTTGCTGTTGCGTGTTTATTTTCAGGCATTACATCGCCCTTATCGCGAGCTCAAACACAGAAGAGGACCAGCTCAAATGGTATGGCCATGTTGAATCCAAGCTGAGATTTTTGATTGTCAGCTTGGAAAGGAAAGAGCATATTCAGCTGTCCCATATCTGGCCTAAATCCTACCAACCGGTAAACCCTCAACCGAATCGTCACACAACGCAGTGGTTCATTGGCTTGGAGTTTGCCAAATGCGGAGTCTTGAACCTAGACTTGACCGACGACATATTGACTTTTACTGCAACAGGTTAGCCACTCGTCTACATTTAAACTAAGCGAAATCTTGTGGAGACTGAACTGAAAAGTATTCATGAAAAATGGTTTGTTGTTACAGTGAAAGCAGAAGGGGAAAGAAGAAACTTGTACACCGAAGGGATGGAGATCGATGCGAGATACGTCAAAAGGAAGGACCTAGGCCAGTATCTTCCTGTTTCAGAACTCAGGCGGAAGCCAAAGGTACGTTGAAAACGCATTACTTACATTAATTCGCCCACCATTTGTTCCAATACATTGGCCAAGCACGACGAAATTTAGCTTCAAAGTATCATAACGTCTGATTTTTGTTTTCATTTACAGGATGGAGACGAGGGAAGGAAACGCAAAAAGACCAATTCAATCAGTGAGGATGCCAAGAAACGAAAGTCGGAAGAGGTAAGATTAACGAATTTAATATTTTCTAACAAGTGACACATTGCTAACTTTGGGGGTTGAATGGCCAGGTCAATTCATCTTTGAATGGAAGCACGACAGAGGAGTCCTTTGCTAACAACTCACAAGATGTTTCAAACTCTTCAGATTTAGTATGTGGTGTTCTATGAATTAGGCATGCTCTGCTTTTATTTGTGGCTTGGGTTAACATTTACTATATTTTTGCCTTTCCAGCTTGATGATTCGGGAACAGAAACTATTCAAACGCCAACTGGTCGGAATGTGATGACAGCGGCATCATCAGCCATCAGAAACGGCGAGGTACGTAAAAACAAAAAACAAAACAAAGCATACTTTTAGAATCTGGAATGTCAGTCTAGGATTTAAGACGGTACCTGTTTGTGTATCACAGGGTGTTACGGCATAGATTGCTGCCTCTCGAAAGGAAGTTTTTGACGAGTATCATCAGTTTGGCATTTTTTTAAAGAAAAGAAAATGATATTATCAAATTACAAAAAAAAAATCATTTTTACTTGAAAAAAATGAACAGTGACTTATCTCTGGGTAAAAAAAAGTGTTGTGTGATGGTGTAAACTGATGGATCTACTGATCCTCTCCTTCAGTTTGTTACGCGCATCATCATTCACAACGAATTACTCGTCCCAGCCATTGTGAACTGGGATTAAACCGGAAGTTTATGATTCTTTTGTAAAGAAACGATCCTCAATACTATTAATTTTTATAAGTTTCATCGTAATTTCATCCTAGAACCTGTTGTTTTACATATGCTGTATAGTATTAAGAATTTAGATAGCTTTGTATCAATACGGACAACTGGTAAGCTTGGAGAATAGGAGTTTAATTAAACTCAACATAATCCTATAACGCTATGATTTTCTGTTGTACAGGGTTACTCGCTATTTGTTGTGAATTGTCTGCAAGTGGAGAACACTGCTGATTATCTTCCTACCCTGTTTTCTTTTCTCTCACTGAAAGTATTTTTTTTTCCTCGTGACGTTTGTATATTAAAACGGTTATGTGTACATTTATGACATAGTTTTTATCGTCAGGCTAGCGTTATCATTGCGATTATGATTGTTAAACGAATGGTTGTCACACTACCTGCTACAGGATAGGAAAATCACCGGAATTTTCTTTTTAGATATCCTGCTTCTGGTTTCTTAAGTTAAATAACTACACATTCCTGTCGATAAAATTTGTTCCTAGACGTTTTTTACACTTGATGTAATTTTTTTAGTATTAGAGGGATTTAACTCGTAAAACAAAACACTGGTATTACTTATAAGTATGGTTATTGGATGAAAGGAGGTCTGTTTGACGACTAAGTGGAATCCGGGAGGATATTGACCAGTGTGGACATAACATGAGCATGAGAAGAAGACGCATTAATGTTAAGATTATCAAAAGTATTTGCAAAAGAAAAACACATTTTTCGTAAAAATCTAAAAAAAAAATTTAAAAAGAAAATACCAAAATACCAAAAAACTACAAAAACTAAAAAACAAAAAAAAAAAAAAAAAAACAACAAATATGACGAAAAACGCTAAATGAAGAGCGTTGATTGAGAGGCTGTCAAATTTTCCGACTAGGAGGAGTGAGTAAATTTTCTTTAGACTTTTTCTTCATATTTATTGCTGTGTGTACATTCCGGTTTTTGTTAGGTGATCCTCTTATTGACTAAAATTATGTGTATTTATAATCTTGTTTGGTTTAGATTGAAAGTCCGGCGGCCAAAGAACCTCTAGAGTCCCCGGAAAAGGACCAGCAGATTGCCATGCCAGCCGAAGAGGAAATTGAAACGCCCGAAAATGACCCGCCCAAAGAGGAAAACCAAGATCCTTTGGAAGTTCGGAACGGGGAGAAAAAGACTGCTAAAAAATGGCAGATGCAGTTTGTGAAGCAATGGATACAGCCGCCAAAACGTGTTCGTCAAGTAGCTGCTATTTCCAGTGGGACTGGAGAGTATCCGAGGTAGGTGTTAGGTTTTGTGTTTTTAAAAAAGGTTTCTAGGACAATATCGCCTATTTTTTTAAACAAAAATCTACGCATACGAATGACGATGATGAATAAATGAACGAAAAAAGGATTTCAGAAAGGTTGATGTCATCATCACCTAAAAGAACAACGAAGAATTTGAACCCGGTCGGTAACGAGCCCGCATCGTTGGTGGGTGAAGATGAAGTAATTTATAACGTGTGCACATCATAGCTGCAGGTTATGTTTTTCGCCTAATCTAAGCATTTATAAAAGCATAATAACATGAATCAATCTAACTTTTCTTCCAGTTCTAGTTATTTTATACATTTTTAAAAAAGTAAAATCGTAACAGGGTTTAATTAAATTATTGCTGGGACAAAATTTTCTAAATTGCTATATCGCTAGTAAAGTCAAAAAGTAAATCCTAATTAATGTGTTTGAACTGGAAGGCAAACTGATTGAATTCATCAAGTGAAGCGTAGTGATACATAATACAATTTTTTTTTCTTTTAATTATAACTCCCGATCGAAATTGTAACATGCACGAATGTATTTGATGAATTCTTTTGAATGAATAAATAAAAAAAATTTAAAACTCCATTTTTTATTCAAACGTTTTGTCTGTTACTATTTTCCGTACTTATCGTCATACCATTTCACAATACATTTAGTTTACCTATATTTACATGTCTGCTGCTGCTGACGCACAAATATAAGAGCATATATTTTACTATTGAATACCGTATTTCCTCCTACTGGTAGGCCTCGATGGGCCAGTAGGTGGACCTAATCCCTGGCTATAATAGGAGGAAATATGATACGCATTATTTTTTTTACCATTTTAATTTTCTAAAAATTTACACTATCCCTAACCTGTTCCACAGAGTATTTATGTATGGGAAATCTCTCAAATATTTTATTATGACAAAGAGTTTGGCTTTACGTATTAATTTCAATAAGTCAGTTTACATCGGAGAAAGAGCCTACAAGCAGGGATAAGATATAACGGAAAAGACAGCACCATTTTGTCTGAATTGTTTTGTTAAATTCTTTTAGTTTTTTTTTTCATATTGATGAAAAAAAGAGTTTAAGCTCATATTTTTGGATATTCAACCTTTGATATGACTACCAAGCACAAAGATTACCTCTGATAAGCGGGACAATGTGAAAATATGTAGCAGATTGTATAAGCGCAAAGAAGAAAGATGATTTTGTGCGTAATTCATTAGCAAGCATATTTGAAGCACTGATATGTTAATTAAAAGTGTTCCGCAGCAGCTTTTTAAAATTAAGCTTAATTGTTGAGTTGCAATCTTTAAAATGTTTTTGTTACTCTCATTCTTGAACTCTCCTGTATATTGGATTTAAATGTTACATGTTAAAAGAAAAACTACATAAAAACCTACTTAAAAAGTTTCACAGCTTTAAGTTTGGAATGAAAACGTGATGGATGTATCTATCTCTTCTGAGATTATTTTAAAAATAGTTGTACATACATACAATATGTAAGCAGGTATTGAATGGAGAAGAAGAAAACAGGGAAGTTGTTGATATATTTTCTTTCATCTTGGAATAATAATCTCTCGTAAATGGTTAATATCTTTAAGAAAATGGTCTACAGTTTTCTCTTTTTTATTTTGATGGACTTCCAGATAACTTGTCGAGAGACAGATGAACAAAAAGTGTGGCGGGTGTGAGTGGAGCACCTTTCAAAGTGAAAAGGGAAACGTGACGGTAGCCTGAAAATGAGAGAAATAAAAAGAGTCAGACAACTTGTCGAGAGACAGATGAACAAAAAGTGTGGCGGGTGTGAGTGGAGCACCTTTCAAAGTGAAAAGGGAAACGTGACGGTAGCCTGAAAATGAGAGAAATAAAAAGAGAAAAGCATCCATTAGGAATTTGTTTCTTTTGTGAGGAAGGTCTCGGGAAGATAATTGAATTATTGAATGATTCTTCGTGTGTGAGAGAGCATATCATACCAGTGGCGAGTGATGTAAACGGAATGGCACAATGAGCAAGCGGCAGGTCTGCACCGCGTTGGGAGTAGTCTCTCACTCTGAAGTACAACATGGCGAGCTCCGGGCAGATAACTCGGTACGTGAAACTTTCATCCCAAATGGGATTGAAGCCGTTGTTGTGAACCACTTTGGTTGCTTGTTTGGATCTATCTTCTTGGATGCCGTGCACCTATTCGCGAGAAAAAAAGTACAAGAAAAAAAACAATGCACGTGAGTTTATTTTCCTTGGGGGTAATTTGACACAGACGAAAGTTGTCTATGGAAAAGAGAGAAAGTTACCTTTATTTCCACGTAGGGATCGTACAACTTCAGACTTGCCTGCTGCCTTGGGAATATGTTGGCCACTGATTACCCGAACCTTGACTGTAGTCACGCCTCGTTTGTCGTCAAACGCGGTTGGGTTAAAGTTGAGTTTTGGGTTTCGGAGTATTTCCGGTTTCAACACGTAGCCACACAGGCCGTTCTCGTAGAACCGGGTAAAATTGTAAAAGTTGGCATTGTCTTCGGTTTGGTAGTTAAGAGCAACTGTAAAATCCAGGAAAAAAAATATTTCGTCAAAGTGACATCCAACACGCGCGGTATCTTTATGAAAACTTTTTTGTGTACCAATTTGACATCCGACGTTCCAAAAGTCGACAGGATCAAAGTTGGACGACCAGGCTCTCGAGCCTCCGGGGTAAATCCGGGAAATTTGTCGACAATTGTATTCAATAAAATGGGTTGGAAGAATGTCCTTGAATCTCTCGGCTTTCGATTCGGAGAAGGAACTCATTTGATTAACACTTTCCAGAGTGCTTCGAGTCATCAAATGAATGGAAGTGAACTGCTTGGATCAAATTTACTAATGATGAAAGCTCCATTGTTACCCCTTTCTGTTCAAAGGAAAGTCATTAAAGATACAAAATTACGGCTGACTTTTGGCCATGAATTGTAAATTGCACAACTGTTTAGTCCTTACCTTTCTGACTGAAGTACCGGTGCCATCAATGTAGTCTATACTTTCATCTGGATCACTGTCATCCGAATCATCCAAACTTTCCATACTTGCCTGCATAGGAGAAAATAGGTCTGGTAAACCTTTCAAAACAAATTTCCAACCTCCAAATTTACTTTCTAGTCTTGTGTAGGATCCAAACAACAAGGCCATTTCGTCTTTTCCCTCTAAATCTTTTACTTTTATACTCAACTGATATGATGATTTCTACCTTTCTCCCCGTGACACGTCTATTTATTCAAAGGAATGAATCAAGTTGAAACTTTTGGCATGTGCCTTGGGAGTGAGACCCAAGCTAAAACTAATTTTCCTCTCGTTTTTTTCCTTCTTGCCCTAACCAAAAATTTGAGCCATAAGTCGTTGTTGATTTCTCTCAACAACATGCTTTCTCTTCTATGATCAGTGCGTTGTGTTCGTTTGCAGCCTTGTTTTTTTTGTCTTTCAGAGTTTTCTTATTACTTCCGCTGTATTCCTTTTTCCACAAGCAATAACCGTTTTTGTAGTCGACAGACTTGATCATTCTCATCACTTTTCGTAGCAAGACAGACGCGGCAACAGTCTGCCCCTGCATCGTCAACAAAAATGCTTCTTTAGGGAGTTTATCTCGTCTAAAAGAGAAAGTAGAGAAAGTTGCAAGCTCCTGCTGTACAAATATCCAAAATGCATATTAATCCCAATAATGGCCATCAACTTTCACGACATGCACACGTCTGCAAACTTTTTTATTTTTGTTTTGTTACGTTACGTCACGTTACAAAAGTAAGTAGCGATGTCAGGATTTTAAGGACAGAATACAAAAAGTTGGTTGGTTTTTTTTCTCGGTAGCAACAGCACGAAAGGGCTGGTCAAAAGAGAAAGCATATATTTTTTTCTCTTTGACTAGGAATAATGTTTACCCTGGAACATTTGCTTCTTTTTTGTTTCGTAGACTACAAAAGACAAGCAACAGTCAGGCCAACCCATAGCCCAAAAAAAATCTCATCCGCATAGTTTTTTATTGTTTGCGTAAGACCAATAATTCTCCATTCTGGACTGTCGGCAGCTTCTTTTTTTTTTTGTTTCCCTACCGCTTTTTTATCGTTCAGTTCTGTCTTCGTCTCTGTTGGAGACTGACAATGGATCCAGAGCACTTCATTAGGTTTATTTAACAATTCAGACATGTACCGCAAATAAAATGATAAAACCAAGGGAAAGTTATATATTTGGTCTAATTAGGTATCCAGACAAGGAGCAGACTTGGTCTTGTAGACAGTCTCATTCTTTACTTTTTCAATAGCTGTCATATTTTTGGCTGATTTTGTCGAGGTATTCTGGTAAGAGCCCTTTTAAAACATAAAATTGCTTGCACTAATGCCCAAGAGTTGTGTGAATTTCTATCCATATGGTGATTACCATAAAAAAGAAAACTTTCTCCATAACGGTTTCACACTTTCTCGCCTCTTTTCTTTCTCTCTGCTTTGCCCGTTCTCCCATGTAAGAATAACAGGAAGTGGCCAAGTTCAACTGGAGAGACGGAAGTAGATTGGAAAGTAAACCCGTTTTCTTTTCTGTGGCATTACTGCTGGCATCATGCAACTTGTTTTATCGTTGTGAATTACAGAAACCCCAGACGAGGTATAAAACCGAGAGAAAAACCGGCGACTAGTAGTTTTTTTTAGAAGTAGAAATGGAACAGGAAACAGTGAGAAACTTAGTTTAAGTTGACATAAAAGTGTTTTTTTGTACCTTTGGTGGACCATTAGCGTATGTCGGGCTAGGAAGCAAACCGTCGTCAAGAACACCCTCAGCAGTGTTCACAGACGGAGTAGGATTAGTGGCGAGAGTGAGAATGTCAGCAGAGCCCATATCACCATCGACAGAATCGATTTCCTTCTCAGTAGTAACGACCCCAGAGGAAGACGACTTTCTCCGTGGAGCTGGAACAGGTTTGGGCGAGCGTTTCTTCGCTTTCACTAACACTTTCCCTTGGAGTTTTTCAGGTGATGGGAGAAATTCCATGTCCTCACTGGGGTCTTCCAGGTAGAGCATGTCACCCAAAATGTTCCTCAGGTAGGACGCCATTTTTTCCTTGGTACGGCTCGGAGCAGTGGTTCTCCAGTGACAGGATGACCGGGAAACGGGACGAGACGAAAGCATACGGTTTAATGGCGTCAGCGAGAACTTCTCTGAACAGGATTTTCGTGGTGAGACTGTACCCATGGGAGACCACTGGTTCATCGTCTTCTCCATCCCAGCAATCCACTGAAAAATAATGTATTCAAACTGTTGTAATTTTTTATCCATAAAAACCAAATTTATAACAAATTTTCTACAAAAAAAAATTATCTTCCATTCAAGTCTTTCTCGTTTTTATACAGGATATCGTATCGGTTTTAACGGGAAATAAAGCAAAACCAGGATATGAAAGTTATGCGCTACATTTCTCAATTTACGTGTCAATAATGTCTGGAATTCTATTATTCTGTAGAGATTTATGGGACCACACTGTCTATTTAATAACTAAGCACTGAAGAGACATAAAAAAAGACCACACATGTAGACTACAGACAGTTTTTTTATATCCTCTTCCTACCTGGAGGGATAATAAATTAGGGTCTACGGTCGCCAACGTCATTTCATCCAATCTACCACACACCCGATTTTCTTTTATAAATCAGCTTCAGAGGTTTCTCTCTTCAGCACCTATGCTTTCTCCAGGCCTTCTTTCCATCTTTAATGATTATTAATAATAAACATGATTTCTTTTTTATGCTTACGTTCCACACAGCGACATCCCCGTTTCAAAGCGTCCACATAACCCTCCACACTGCTTGATCCTCCAAACTGATTTCCTACCAGGTAGCTATCAAAACAACATAGAAAAACGCCAAGTCAGTCATCAATAGTTGATTATTGCCCAACTTTAATTGGCTGTCAGCCGAAGGAAAGTAATGATCATTATGGCCAGGCATGAGTAATAAATATTTTTGGGATAATCGCCTGATGGCTGCCAATTTCTCTTGAAAAATGACAAATTTTTTGAAGATTTTCTAAAGAGAAAGCAAATCGTCTGGAAAAGAAAAAAATGGCCGTACGTGTTATGTGATGAAGCAATCCAGTAATGCGACAAAGGTTGATTCATGTCTTGGTAAACTGTGCGATGCCTGTAGTCGAAGAGATCGAAGCGAGGGGACAGAAGCATCCGGAGAAAGCCAGCGACACTCATTACTCCTTGGTTTTTCTGTTCTCCCTTTTCATAAATTTTTATCAGCTCTTTGCACTCGTCTTCCGTTGCGATGGAGGGGTCTTCGTGCTGTTCCTCCCGGAGAAACTGGCACAGTTGAGAGGCCGTCATAGAGTCCGCCTTGGAATACCTGAACAGATAAATATACATAATGGATTTTTAGAGTACGTTTTTGAATTCATCCAGTCTGCCGAGATAAAAAAAACGGTTTCGAGTCGTAAAAAGAGTTGCACGCTGTTCACAGCTATTTTGGAAAGTGAACTGGACACAAAGTGAACTTTCTCTTCATTAATTTTTACTGTCTCTTTAAGCTGTTTTTGTTGTTGCTTTTTGTA
>VICI01003038.1:0-14442 GCA_019593645.1 Akabosia matsudoensis | reverse complement strand
GTGTACCTTGTACGGAACAAAAAGTTGAACCTGCGCTTCACAACAGGAAATGCACATTGAAAGACGCAAGTCGCATACATCACTTACCTCCAAATGTGTTTGCCAAGAGAGAAAAAAACATAAAACTCGCCTGTTTCAAATGCGTACCCTTGTTTTTCCTGGTTCGTGTTAAAGTCTCCTGAAAAAAATCTAAGCAATTTCATTGCGCTCGTATGCCTCGTTGGTGCTAAACGCTGGTATAGCTGAAAGCCAACACGTATAAAAATTCATACGGGTCCCCGACCAAACACGCGCTATTATCGAATAAAATGAATGAACTAAGAGACAAGAAAAAAGAGATAGAGAGAGAGAGAGATAAACCTAGTACGGTAATAATATGGAGACGAAATCAGAAGTAGTGCTGAATTCAAGAGGAAGAGAACCAGCACAATTTTCTATCCTAAGTTTTCTAAAACAGAACGCCAGACTGTAGTCAGTTTGTTTTGTACATGATTATATTCATTCTGTCTTGCAGTAAAACACGACAAAGAATCCACTCGTAAGGAATCATGGCTATGATTATGGAAGAGAGGAAAAATAAGGAAAACTTTGTGTGTGTGTTTTTTTCCAGTCAAATTTATGAACGAACGAAAAACGAAAAAAGAGCTTATGCTGAAGTGGTACATGTGTGTTTTCAAATGCAGACTGGGGAGAACAAGTTGGCATCGCGGCGATCTTAAAACGAAATACGTGCTCATATAGCCGACAACCTAAAACTCCTGTGTTGTTCCGTTCTGAGCTTTTCTCCTGCTTATTCTTGTCTACATCTTTTACCGTAGACGATGGGGCTTGCTTTGCACCCAGAAGGAACTCCCATCGTACACGTAAGCATTTTGTGGTGGTGTTTGTGTACTGCGTTTAAAAAAGCTGGATGTACTGCCGCTTTTGCTACCAAGTAAAATTTTATGTTCCTTTTTTTTGTTCGTGTCTACAACTTTACTTGCTTCTGATTCTCTCTGTGCCGTTTCTTCGTGTCTCACTAAAGGGGTTTCCTGATGCCTCTCGGTTGCTTGGTCACTTGCACTCACACGAGTGTGTGTTCCTTGTCGGCTAGAGCATAGTAGCTGAATTGATGGGAGAAAACTCTTGGGTACGCTAAAGAATCTCTACACTTTTCGGCTGTCTCTTGTACTGCTAATACGTGTATTATAGTTTCTTTAGTGAAGCTGGTGGTACTAAAGGGGTATTTCGAGACGTGTTGTTTAGTGCGGATAATACCGATTCGAGTGTTCGGATTTATAGTCTCAGAATAGGAATAATTATCGCGTGAATTGTTGAGGGACAACAATACTATTAATATCGAGAGCTAACTTCATTCATTAACACTGGTATAACCTGAAAAAATCGTCTGATCTCAGTTGGAAATATCGCCCACGTGATATGATCCTTCCTCGTCCCATTCATTATACCGGATTACCCATCTAATGAACTTTCTCTTGACTTGATTTTTTCTTGAGCTCGTTGTTAGTGCTTTGTGAATAACACTTGGGAAAAACGTATTGCATAACTTTATCTTCGAGCGAGAAAAACGCTTTATAATCGTGCGTAAATCATTTTAATGGTGACAAGTAAGCGTGCAAATAGATTGATGAACCACTTGCTATGTGTAGAACGTGAACGTACGGGGGAAAATATGGAGAGTCAAGAAAACCAAAACCGGTGTGGTCTCTCTAGAAAAAAGATTCATTGTTATTGAGATTAATTGTTCAATCATCAGCTCACATGAAGTGCTACATGTGGTCGCCTTGCAATCCCGTTTCAACTAAGCATACCAAAATGTGTCACCAAATAATTGCAAATTTTGTTCATACTGTCACCTTCAAGATTTAATCTGACAGGAAATATTTCATACCGAATATCTCGGCTGTCAACAAAATCTGTTATCCTTGAGAGACTAATTTAATAGTAAAGATCGTATCAAAGTACAGTATCAAAAGTCGTTAAAGTGTAAACCAAAGTTGTCTAAATCCCCAACAAGTGAACATTGCTTTTATATCTGCTCTACCTGCATACCACAACTATTGAGTGAGGAGAAATCACTGAAATCCAAGCTGAGTTAATTACTTATTTTGGCTGATGTTATTATGCATAGGAATAAAGCGTAAAGTCTGCAGCAAAACTGTGATTTGGAATCCCGGCACCCACAAAGCAAAACTTTTTCTGGTCATACGCTACACTCCTAGCTGTTTTTACTCTAAAATACAAAGTGAACCTTAACAGTTACAACTATCCATGATCAAAATATGTGCATGAAATGAACTTGGTAAAACAAGAAGGTAGTGTACACAAAAGATGCTACGAGGATATCAAGAGTACGTTGTATATACCTACATTTTAATTTGCAGTTTTACCTGCACCTAACAATCCAAAATACTGTTATAAAAATGTAACTTTCTGTTTAGGTTAAAATTTCTGTTTCCCACAACAGTTTTACTTGCGCCACATTGCTTCCAAAGTACCTTTTTCGTTCTGTTTGAACCCCACTTACGATTGCCTCATTCTTAAAAAGAGGAGCAATGAACGACGAATGTACAAGGACGGAAAACCTATCATTTAAGAACTTGCGTTCTATCCTTTTTGGGTTTGTTGAAGTTGCTTAACTCGTGCCTCTCTCTGCTCGAAGCAGTTCCGCACAAAAAAAAAGAACTTCTTTACAACTCCCCATTCAACTTTAAGCAAGTTATCAGGAGCAGTAGCTGAAAAAGAGTCTTGACTAGAGGAAAACACTACCAGTGTAGCACTAGCTTTATATTTACAGAGAAATCGTGAGTAAAGATGTAAGCGACTTCTGCAAAGATATGTAGGTATATACAACTCTTTTTTTCCAAAGCACTAAGCTGAAGAAGCACCACCACAACTACTAGAACTTGCCGTGGTAGTAACAGCGTTCCTATCTGAAATAAAATTACGAACTGAGAGAAAAAGAAACGGGTTTCCTTTGGCTCAGGGATTTATCGTCAGTACACCCATTTACTGCTGCAGTAGAAGCATAGACGTTGTCAAGAAACTGGCCAGAAAGAAAAATAGAAGTGGTGTGAGTGTGGTGTTGGTATCTGGAGACTTACTTGTCTCCTTTCCCTTATTATTATTGTACTTAAGAGTGAGTTTGTGCATGTACCTAGTTTTCAAACGAGATAAAAGGGAAATAGACGACACGTTCTTCTTTTCGTATGAGCTGCTCTGCTGCTCCTTTTATGGATTCCCAGACGTTGTTCTACACCAGTGTTGTTCTTCCATTCTGCCATCTCTCACATCGGCTCGTTTTTAGTCAGTCTTATCGCTACTTAAAAAAAGAAGTTTTTTTGGCTCCTCTTTGAGAAACTGAGAAGGAAGTTGAATATTATTACTTCGTGCTGCAGAGAATTTTTATCATTATTACTCTTTAGGAAATGTACTTTTGTTGACTTTTCATGCATTTAAAAAAGGAAGTTCTGGTAAGAGTTGTGCAAGCTCCAAGGATGATGACAGGAGTCATCTTTTCTCTGTTGTAAACCTCATCTCATTGAATTTCATCAAGTGAGAAAAAAGAAAACTGTTTTTGTGCTATTATCATACTGGTTTGCAGGCACGGAAAGAGTGCGAGTTGCGAAACTAAATTCATTGTGCGCCTCTACACAGTAATAATACTCCTTTCTTTCTCCGCTTTTGTTGGGTTAAAAAAAATCCGGCGGAGCATAGAAAGTTAAAGGGGGTTAACGAGTACTACAGAAAACATCACATCCAGTTGCATTTACATCGTCATTTTCTGATAGGAGAGCTTTTGACAAAGAACCCCAGCTTATTTTATAATATTTACCTGGGAGGAGACTCTTGGCAGCTATAACCAGACGAATGGTCAAAATGTCAAATACAGGGCGGAAGAAAGCGGTGCCCTCTAAGGTGAAGGTGAAAGTCCGTGCACCTAACAACACGCGGGTAAAAATGAGATTTTTTTGTCAACTAGTCAATGTAAATATAAAACAGGACATTACCTGCGGCATGCACTTTAAGAGTAGGAATTTTATTTTAATGCACGTTTTTCGTTTTTGCAACAACAGCTCAGTTTTTTTCTTTCTCAGTTCAGAGTTTGTTCTTGAGTTTGTAGAGCAGCAGCAGGCTGCTCTGTTCTGATTTGGTTTATCTTACGTTCTTTTTCTTTCCATCACGATTTCTGTTTTCTCTTGTTTACTTTTTTTATCCAACTTTCTATGAATTTTGTTTTGACGCTTTCAGCGCAGTTGAGCCGACGAACATTGCTCAAAATGTATTCGTAATATTTGTGTGGGGGTAATTTTCATCGCACACGAAAGTTTTCTAGCCCTAAAATTGAGCGGGTGAAACAACTGAAATATAATACACAAAAACAGATACGTGATTCTACCGCACCCGTGTCGAGTATTCACTCGCACACGCGAACATCGTTCATGATATTGTATTTTCTTGGAACAAGGCAAAGCTTTTTGGTGTAGTATTTACATGAAGTTTTTCATATCTCTGTATCATATGCATATGCCACATCTTGTGCTCTCTAGCGAACAAACAGCATCGGTTTTTACATTAGTGAAAGTGAAAGATTATCCTGCGAACATAAATTCTACTTCTTTGCGTGGCAAACTCCAAAAGGATTCTATAGTAGTACGTATTTTTCTCTATGAACCATAATAACTTGGACCTTCTTTTCAGTTTGACAAACTAAAAAAATATAGAAAGACAAGTAGATAGCATTGGGAATATTAAATGAGAGGTCTCACCACCACTACCACACACCCCATAATTTTACTCTTGTCGACGAAAAAAGGAACGCGCCACTACTAGTTTGATGCATAAGCATTTATCCACTTTGGCAGGGTTGCATGCATCATTCATTTGCCCGAAAGAACCGTAGTTTCTAGGAGAGGAAAAAGGAAGGAAAGAAAATAGGTGGGGTGCACACGCACACTCACATATAATAGTTATTTATTTACATGATCCATATAAACTATGAATGTTATAAGGTGAAACGTATCAAGTGCAACCAGATATAAAGATTTCTTTACCTTGACTCTGTGGCTATGTGTTACTACTACGATACTCGGCATATACAAGCAAAAATTTTACAACACTCAGGCAAAGTATCGTTTTCGGTTTATACATAGCGGCCACTTCAGAAATTTAGAAACCAGCATATTCTACACACGAAGGTTCTGTATGTCGAAAGGCAAAAATGATGCAGCTCTTAGACTTCTTTCACTGTTAGCTTGGCAGATCCAAAAAGTGGAAATAAGGATATAGATATATACCGTGAGACGAGCACTAGTAATCCATTCGAGATAGAGTGAGAGTAACAGGAAAGGAAGAGAAAACAGGAAAATAATAGTCTTGAAAAGAAAGAGCTTCTCATGATATAAAATTCGGATGCAGCGGGTAAAGTGGCGATGGTGATGTAAGTACGATGGTAGTCACCGCATGTTTCATCTATAATGTTTCAGAACTGGTGCGACAGCGAGAAAAGTGAAAGGGGAAACGACGAAAAGAGAATAGAGAGAGAGGCTGAAAATACAAAATAATGCAACCATGCAGGCAGGCGAAGAGAGAAGACATGAGGATAACATGAAACACAAAAGAAGAGAGAAAGACGGTTCAGCCTGGATTGGCACACCGTCGTAATAACGTTCCCAGAGTAGATAGGAGAAAATAAACGAAAATAGGAGGTAGAGCTGCTGCTTTTCCTTTTATGGCCGCATGGGTACAAAACGAAGAGATACCAGACAGTACAAAAGACATTTTCCCTTCAACTTCCCGTGCTTGTGACGCGAACTTGTTCTCTCCCTCTCGACAACTGACTTCAGTTTGGATTTTATTTTCAGTTTGTCGAGAAAGCGCTTACTATTTTTCGAGATACATGTGGACACATTTTACGTAGAGGGATCTTGTGCAAGTAGATTAGAGTGTATCATGGAAAGAGGGGATAATAGTATCTCGAATTTGAATACTGACTTGCACTGAGCGCAAAGGAAAGTGCACATAAAAGAGTTCTTTTCCCTTTACCTCGTCAGAAAGAGATGTCAGAATAACGGTATGTTCTCTATCGTAGACCATTGCGTGATGATGACGATGATGATCCTGCTTTGGACTTGCATCGTTTTTGACGTCTCAAAGGCATATCAGCGAATGATGGAATCAAAATGACAATGTTTGCGATGATGGTTGTTTGCTTGTAAATGTTATCATATGAATGATCATAAAACTCTGAATTTTGAATGGGGTTAAAACTGTGGAAAGTTTGAGGGGAAAATTTTTTAACAGCTTTTACCAACGGTTTGTTTACACGAAAGATTTTTGGTTTTTTCTTTTATCAATACCAAACCTATGGGCACGCACTAGGAGTAAGAAAACGCTTGATATAAACGCTAGTTCGCAAGAATTAAGATGCAAACAGTTTATCAATGCTCAGAGGTCTGTTACATATGACTTTCACTTCCTTGTATTTTTTATTCAGCTATAGTTCGCTTTTTCGGAAAAATTACATAGTAGGCACAGGCAGGATATCGTCGAACCACACTCTTTTTTAGAGAAAAAAGCCCTTTCTCTTGTTACCCTTTCAATGATCACAGGAGACAATAGGGGAATTAAGAGATGAGTGAGACGAAAATCAGACTTGAATATTATATCAGGAGGAGTTTCTGAATTCTGAAATGATATCTTTGACTCTTTCTCTCGCTCTTTGTACACCAGTGGTGTCGTCATTGTTATTGACTACCCACTGTATCACTATGAGTTGCTCGAGGAGGAGAAGTGTCATTGATGCAACTACTCTCCCATGGCAATGTTCAAAAACATACCACAGAAAACGACTACATGACTTCAATAAAATAAAAAGGAATGAGAATTTCTTTCCTGAAATCACTTCTGAATTACCATTGTCATTGTCGTGCTACGCCATCACCGAAAAAGCTTTCGACTCGACGTTTTTACTTTAAGAGAAACGCATGATAAAACTGGATAAGAACGCTTTTGTTGCCTGTGACACAACGATGTTCCTGAACCATTTCATGTTATTGCGGCAGAATAAAACGCTAAACTTTTAAGCAAACTGACTGCCCGCTTT
The DNA here is from genome assembly GCA_019593645.1 of Akabosia matsudoensis. NCBI lineage: Eukaryota > Metazoa > Arthropoda > Collembola > Entomobryomorpha > Paronellidae > Akabosia > Akabosia matsudoensis. The sequence goes on along the minus strand of VICI01003038.1, from coordinate 7,337 downwards.
CCAGTATGAAAGGAGAGTAAAAGTAACATGACGCTTATTGGACTGTGTGCACGAACGACTGGACGTTACGAAAAAGTCGGAATTCTTTTCAACAATTTCTACCTAGTTGGCTGGAAAACAAAATGTGTATGTTAACGTGTCTTTTCCTAACGGCAAAAATCTTACAGATGTGTTTGGATTGTTCGAATAAAAGAGGCAATCTAAACAAACGTTACCTCTTGGGGTGCACTGGATGCTTCCCTTAGGCAGTTGCGACGTTAAACGTCACTTTGGGAACATGGGGTGCATAGGTATCGAAATCGAATGCCGTAATGGTGGTTCTAGCAACAAATTCTTTTCCCTGAATAATGAAGCTCAAGATTATTGCCCGTGTGTGTTCTAGTCGTATCCAGTTCATGTTCTAGAGATCTTTGAGAATGATGAGGAACTTGATTCATAAAAGAAGGATTTTACAATGCGGGACTTCATATGGCACGAATATTACATGATTATTATTATAACATGTATGAAGGTAGAGAACAGAGTTAGAAATATGCACCACATTACACTTAAAAGCATCATCATTTCATGCCTATGTCTGTCATCTTAATAGAAGGACGGAGAGTGCGGTGTAAAAATGGAATCGGTAGATGTTCGTCTCGGTTCCTTCCTTTCATCTCTATCTAGAATGTAGCATTTGCATGATTATTACTTCATGGTGAAGATTGTGTTTTCAGCTTGATGAAATAGAATATTATGTGTTTTTTATGATGGGATGCAGGCAAGAGAAAAGTGGAAAAGGCAGTCGATGGAATGAGGACGACGAAAGTTTAATCATGGTGAGCATCGGCATCCTTTTTCCTTAAGCTACTAGCAACACTGCCACCATCATTGTTATTATATTATATTACACACTGGTGTAATGTAGTATGTCAAAAGCGATGAAAAGAGAAGAATAAGTCGATTGTATAATGAGATGGGAGGTGACTGGAAATAATGCAAGTTTTTGAAGCCATNATGAGATGGGAGGTGACTGGAAATAATGCAAGTTTTTGAAGCCATGATAACACCAGATTCTAAAGCCAAGCTCGATGCAAAAGCAAAAAGCATACTAAAACAAAGATATTGGTCTAATGCCTCATCTGTCAGCGGCAGCTCGAAGGAAATAAGTTCACGAAATTCGTACATTCAACAACAACATTTACATATCACATATGCATTTAGGTAACTGGGCTAGCCATCTTATACCTCACACATGTACTAAATTCCATACAACCATTGGCGGCTTCTGTTTGAAAGCAGCAAAATAGTTTAGTTTTACTTGAATTTTGAATTTTAAATGTGACCAACGATAATTTTGCCTGAGTTGATGCAACAAATCAGAGAAAAGGTAAAAGAAGCACACAAAGGCGTTGTACCTGTGATACAAATGTTATACTATTAACATAAACTGCCACCTTCAATCCTGCCAGTTTTCTATGCTGTAAATATGCTAATCAAAAGGGGCGGTATTCCTTGAAATAGAAATGCTCAGTACCATACACAGACGGTTAAATACAACAGGCTATATTTAGCTTGCAAACAATAAAAAAACTAAAAACTAGGTATCTTTTCATATGCGCTTTAAAAATTGCTCCGTTTATTACTTCAAAATTTTGTGTCAAATGCCTGAATCTTTTTCATACTTGGTATTACCAAGTTACCTGAAACGATTATCGCAAAAAGAGTAACATAAAGGGTGAGGTTTGCTTTCACTATTTCCTAAGCAACAGTAAAAGGAGCCTCGCAGAACCAGCCAAACAATACCGGCAAACATACCGTCAACCGTCATTTTGGACGAAAAGTGAGCTAAGGCTGATTTAAGCTGCAGATGATTATGTACTCATGGATACACGTTGTTATCCTGCTCTGTCCCTTCAACTCCCTCAGCTAGATTTACAGCTCACATGTTATATGAGTGTGTAGGAAGTAGTACATTAAATAAATCACTGCAGAGAGACTGCTGAGATTAAGAACAACAGCGTTGGTGGTTTCCTAGTGGAACTTCTTGCTTATAAAACATATCTTCTGGATATGGAGGTATAATGCATGTAAAAATAGAGCTTACGAGCATAAAACATTTACCGATGAGCGAAAAGTTTCCATAGTTATAATACGGGTGGTAGCAGTAGCAGTATATCTCATAATTTTAATGAAAATAAAGGGAGAGAAGGCTTGAAATAGGTTCGTGCTTAAATTTTATTGTCTCTTGGTTCCAGTAAAAGAAGTTATATGCTAATTATTTTGTTGTTTTGTCAAAAAGAGAAAACAAAAGAACAGAAGAATAACCAAGTAGTTAAAGCTGTGATTAGAACTTTATATGTTCGACTGCGTGAGAGCAATATGAAATAGCAAGGAGTTACATTATCCGCGCCCTAGACAGAGAGAAGTCGGAACGGGCTCTAAACTGAAGTATGAGAGATGTGAGTAATATTGATGGCGATGATGTCTCGAACACGAGTATGTTTATGTGCATGGGGTGCACATTAAAGAATGAGAGAGAGGAAATGTGGTAGGAGGAAACCTTGTGATGGATGACTGGTTTATCTCATCTGTTACTCTTGCTACTCTCATCAGAGAGACAAGCAAGCAAGAAAGTTTGCTTGTGCACATATTTCAACATTTTACATACCTTCTACAAAGATCCATGCATAATGTACGCTTTACTCCTTTAGCAAACATGAGCAATGCATTTGAGAGACGAGAAAATGTACGAGGAGAAATTATGATGCTTGTTTGTGTGCAATGTGTGGTGGTGGTAGAGGCTGATAGAAATATGTCTAGAACAATAAGAAAAAATGAGCGAGTGGTGTGGTCTCAGGCTATGAGTGCCAAGGAGATTCGAACATCGTCCTTTCTCGACAGTTTCACCACAGGATTTTGATCCCATAAAAGCAAACCAGCTACATATAATCACATCACGGTGCATTATGTATGTTTCTTGAAGTTTAGTCGCACTGCAATATTATTCCATGTTTTTTCATTGTATTGGTGACTGTATAGAGGCACTGGGTTATGTGATATAATCATTCTTGTCGTCTACTCATTTAAAAGGAAAACCATGTGGATTTCAGTGGTGTATGGTAAATAGAGGACACACCATAAGGAACAGACACCCACGATTATTTTCATGCTCAGTATTTTTATGTGTTCATATTACGTTACCCATTAGCAGGGCGTTTTGCTTTCCTTATCGTTCCTTTTGCTCTCTACGTTTTCATTTCAAAATATTCGAACTTAATTTCATTTTACTACTTTCTGCAGCAACTCGAGAGTCAAGCTTTTATGGAACGTAAACTGAGAGGAGTGAACAGTTTTTAGGAGTAGGAGATGTGCACAGAGTATCGATGCAATGCATCAGAAAAAGCAAGAGGGAAACTGATGCGACGAAACCGCCGTTTGTTCGAGTGAGTTGAGAACGTCATTTACTCCAGTCTACTTGACTGGTCTGACTCAGACAAGCTCACTGCTCCCTCCCATTCACTGCCAGAGGTGTCTAACACTTCAAAGAATAATGATAACAATAATATCACTCACTCAGATATCTCTCTTCGGTTTCTTTCTTCCGTCTCTGTGTTCGCAGGCTTGTTTTGTTTCTTTTCCGTCTCAGTGATGAATCAACTTGCTTAGTTAATGTTTTGCGGTACAGCCTTACGAATGTATCAAGGAGACAGGGATTGCGACGGATAGAACTAACTCCCTGTTTCGGAAAAACTTTTATAATAGTTTCGAGTCCCCTCCTGATGCAAGTCTCGTCTGTCCTCCTGAATCTTTTACATCTTTTGATGATTCCATGTGTTTACGTTGCTCCAACGAATAAATTCCACTGTTCGTAACTCCATTCCTGTTTGCACTGAGCAGAAAGCTAGCGGAATTCAGCACTAATCCTATGGTATTCCTTAGAACAGAAATCAAACCAAGATTATGTAAACATTGACGGTGATCATCTTAGAAATTTAAAGCGATAGAACCGGTTAACGAATCATCCTTGCACATTTTGAATTATCTGCAAGGGAAGATAACCGAAAATAGTCAGGCCTAAACTTAATTTGTATTAAGTTCAAGTGACACACATACATATTGCACTAGTGTGCCTTTCATCCAAAAAGACCAACGCATGGAATGATTAGGTAGGTAAAAATTGTCTCTGGTTAGAGAATTATTTGCGTATAAAATACATATTCACTAAATTTTAGTGAATATGTATTTTATACGCAAATATATATTTTGCAGATCCTTGATAAGATTATAAGATAAACTATTATTATCTCTGCTAAATTTTAATAAACAAAATATTAGACAGTTAAGAAGTCACAAAAATCAGAGAAGGTATTTTATGCTGAAAAGGTGAAAGTCATCGATAAAAGAATGTATCATCTTGGACCATTTGGCTTGATTTTAAATTGGACCAAAGTGTGGTTAAAACCCGAGAGTCCCCCTACTCCCTAGTCCTCAAGAATATCCTACACACATTCAGCTATACCAGCTCATTTGCTGACATTCGCGCATTATGTTAACAAATGTTTGGGTGGTATCTCTTCGAAAGAACTATTCGTAAAAATATAACTTCAATTTACCGCACAATATAGTCAAAGTGAGCAAGCCAACGTGTGTGTTCTACCATCTCATAGTGATTACGATTTTTTGTTGATGTATGAAATGGAGGAAAATTATGGTGGTGGAAAACGAAATGAGCTTTTTGATATGAGCCCCTTGTCTTCTCTCCAACTTGAATACTTGAGCTTATAGACAAAAAATGCGGTGCTAAGTGTAATGATTGTACCGTGTGGAACGTTCAGCGATAACTGCTTGCACTACAGAACCTGACTGAGAGGAAATGTAAGAGTGGATCACATTAAACGCCAGCCTTTTTATCGTCAATGCCCCTGAGATGATGGGGAAAGATGAAAGATAAATGAGTTGACTCTAACAAGGTAAACAGCTCTGATCTGCGAATGAATTTGTTTAAAACTATTTCTTATGCTACAACATATTTTATATGAATTCTGCTACAAAAATTTTCGCACGCCATAAAAATCCGTAGAACGAGTCATTTGTAGCTGGCATAAATGGTAATGTAAGTGTCCGTAAACTGGGTAATGCATGTCCATTTCACCACTAATGAGAAGTATAATTTGCTTCATACAATTTTGGTGGTATCAGAGCAATGCTCGACATTGGACAACTACCGTTTTCAAGATTAGCTGACCTAACAAAGAATTCCTTAATGTAAATTGTAGTAGTTGCGAAACTTACATCATATGTATTTTGCTTCTCGGTTTCACTGTGTGTATTTTGAACAGCATGATTTTGAAGGCTCTACCACATACAAACATATCTGCTATGGCGGGAGGCTGAATACAGGTTCTATTTACTCTGTGAGCAGCGCTTGGCTTGACACTTATACATTGAATTATAGTGTCATGCAACGTCCAAATAGGTATAGGAATCGAAACAATAAAAGCAGTAAGTTTTTTGCTCGTAGTTTCATGAATTTAAGGGAACAAACAAAATGCGCCTCATTCGACTCGTTCAGTCTCATACTTGGGTACAACACTGACATTAAAAAGATGAGCAACATTTTATCATCCGATCCAATCTACTAAATACGTATCCGTCCTCATATCGTACAGAAAAAGCTCGCAGGAGAAGAAGTGAAAAGTTAGTAGCAATTTTACTACTAAGCTGAAACGAGAAGATATTGTCAAACATTTAATTACTTCCCTAATCCCTCAACCCAATACATTCACCTTCAAAAGCAAACTATTATCAGGCGCAATCTACTCTCATTTTCATTTGCACGAAAGCACGGTAAAATCAACAAAACGTGCAGAAAATGCAGCGCGTATCTTTAATCTGTTGTATGATGGCTCCAGGATATATCCGGTATTTCAGGCCTAGCTTAGTGGAAACTAAGGGAACCAATTCAAACTTGGATTTTGTACAGGTTTTGTATGTGTGTTTCAGACTGGGGGTATTCCGAAGGAGCAGTTGATGCTAAAAATGACAAAAAGTCGTGCACGTAACGAAATATTTAGTATCGAACGTACATACGCATACAGTTAAGTGAAAACTTATCGTTTCGAACCATGTTGGTTTCAAAATCTATTCGATTTTTTTTAGGTAATATAACCTTCATACAAGCGAAGTGTTTTTTTTTTCAAATTGTCAACTTTGTTTTCGTTATTAGCGACAATAAATGGAAAAGCTCGAGCATTTTTTTGCTTCAGCATCTGATTGAAGCAAATAAGAAAACCTACATATTTCTAACTTTCGCGTGCCAAGTAAAATTTTTGTGATCCGGAGCCTAATCCTTGTTGCAAACAAAAATCGAAGATGTAAGAGTAAAGTACAACTTCGAGTTACAAGTTATACTTTTTACGGCAGAAAAAAAAAACATTTTTTTGCTTGTTACACAAATTAACAGAGTAGGAGATCAATGTTTCCTAAGGTGCCATATTGTACCTAGACTAGACAGTTCTGTAAAGCTGCTTCTTTCCAAAAATACCATACAACTTTATCTTTTAGGTGGTGGGTTGGTTCTTGCTAAACTAGGAATCTTGTCGCGTTTCCATGTTGTACGAAATCAGGAACGGCTTTCGCTTTTCGTTCTCTTTGATGGCAACAATTTTCTGTCTACTGAAGATCTAACGAATGACTTAAATGGGGAAAAATAGAACGGCAATTAAGTCACAGTAAATATTTAGTATTTCCTTTTGTCTCTCGATTTAATATTCAACTATAATCAAGAAGGGGTCATGTAGCAATAGGAGATGGAGTTTTCTCCTCTCCCAGAGAAGGTTCTCTACGGCCGAATATTTTAAAATATCCATTCCTTTTTGTTTCCTTCGTTCATTTTGTTCTTTAATTCTGTTCTTGTATTCTACTATATTTGCGTAGTAATAATAATCATTACGGATGTGGGAAGCTTTGTATCTTATTATACTTACAATATTATTGTGCTTTATGCAATTCATATTAATTACTGTCGGTAATACGGAAATAGCTGCGCTGTCATTAGATGAATGCTTGTGAAACTTATCTGAAATTGTGAAATTTGTGTGTATTTCAGGACGCCCATATGAGCGATGCGAATTCAGAAGAGGATCGGGAGCGACCTCGTGTTAAAGGTAAGCGTGTTTGGGTTTTCTCAAATACCGTTCAAATCTTTGCTTCGTTATATATTTTTTCGGAGTTGTAAATTGAAAGATGAAGGTACATAGCACAATGATGTGTTTATTCGGGCAAACATAAATATACAGCTAAAATACTATTGGGTTATTCAAGAGGTATTGTTATTTTATGAACGTTAAATGAAA
>VICI01003037.1:0-14443 GCA_019593645.1 Akabosia matsudoensis | reverse complement strand
ATACGAGGGAGGAGGTGCTGGGGCAGAATACGAGGGAGGAGGTGCTGGGGCAGAATACGAGGGAGGAGGTGCTGGGGCAGAATACGAGGGAGGAGGTGCTGGGGCAGAATACGAGGGAGGTGGTGCTGGGGCAGAATACGAGGGAGGTGGTGCTGGGGCAGAATACGAGGGAGGAGGTCCTGGGGCAGAATACGAGGGTGGAGGTGCTGGGGCAGACCAAGATGTTGGTGCAGGTTGATCTGGTGGGTTGTATCCGCTTGGAGAAGGAGCAGGCGGCAGGTTATATCCACTGAATGACTGTGAGTCATCGCTTCCAGAAGGACCGGGCGAATTGTATCCTCCGCTTGGAGGAGGAGGAGGCGGATTGTATCCTCCGCTTGGAGGAGGAGGAGGAGGCGGCGGATTGTATCCTTCGCTTGGAGAAGGAGGAGGCGGAGGCGGATTGTATCCTCCGCTTGGAGGAGGAGGAGGCGGATTGTATCCTCCGCTTGGAGCAGGAGGAGGCGGATTGTATCCTCCGCTTGGAGGAGGAGGAGGCGGATTGTATCCTCCGCTTGGAGGAGGCGGAGGCGGATTGTATCCTCCGCTTGGAGGAGGCGGAGGCGGATTGTATCCTCCGCTTGGAGAAGGAGGCTGATTGTATCCTCCGCTTGGCGGCACTGCGTATGCACCTACATCGGCTTTGGTACTTGCCAGGCAGAGCAGCAACACTGCCACACCCTTTGGAAATCGAAAAATGACATTAACCATGTTATCAGATAAAACCCTTCACAATCAACTGATTAACGATGGTCTGTGTACTTACCAAAACTTTCCGTTGTCTCATCTTCTCCGAGCTTTAGGTGTTTCCTTTCGCAACTCAAAAGGGACAGGCTTGAGCTACCAATCCCAAATCTGACACATTCATACTTCTCGCATTTAGCTTTTATACTACCATGTCCATTTTAAAACCACTTCCAGTTCAGTCGTCCTCCCTCAAACGCACTCTATTACGCAACATTATACATAATTGAACACCTTTAATAAATACATGCATATGAATGAAGGCTAGTTGCGAAAAAATACGAGAAGTACTGTGAGTCCTTTTTGGAGCTCAATGCATTATCTCACTTGATGCAAAGGAAAATGCATTTCTGTCGGCTGCTATGCTGTCCACCTATCAGTACAGAATTATGAGAATGTAAAGTGTTGTTTGCTAATGGTTAGAGAGCTGTTAATGTTTATTTCGATGCTTTCGTATTTTGCAGTGCAGTGCTACAAAGTCAACATGATGATTGCTTTCTGCAACATTTTCACCGTTATGAATCCATCATCTTTATGCATTTTTCTTCTGCAGCGATAAACTCTTTTGAGTCTTTCGCATCTAAAACCTAGATAGATTATACGGTTTTCTTACGCTTCTTCAGTTGCTATGGACCAATTATCGCTTATAGTTAACACTTGGGATATGAAATTACTAATTGGAGAAGAAGAAAGAAATTGATTCCCAGTTATGTAAAAAGTATATGGTAACTATAGGCCATGTGGAATCTTGACAACCAAACGCTCAGCCCTAATTACAATATGGCACACATAAAACGACAGTTTTAACCAAAGAGATGATTCTCCTTTGGTTTTAACCATTCAAAATTTTCGAAAAGTTCGTTAGGTAACAAAAATGCTTTTGAAGTCATTAAGTGGTGTGTATTTTCGCAAAAAAACTTGTCAAAATGTATTTTACTTTGAAGTTTTTAGCCGCTCACTTAAACAGGGTTTATACAGTCACCTCATACGCTAAAAGAAAACGCGCCGATAGGGTATAGATATAAGTATCAATTTCAATGCAAAAAAGTGTGCCGTTCCATGTAAATTTTACCTGCAAATATCAATTTTTATCCGGCATATTGACAGTCGTCGATGTGAAATAGAACATCTTCCTAAAGTATATTTCAAACTGTGTACAGTCACACTCTTCGGAATTAAAAGTAAAACTGACCGAGTCCAGTGCAGTGAAAAGATTCAGTACGGGTTTGCACTTCCAGGGCTCGGACACTAATCAAGGCCAGACTCGATACGCGATACTACCATATTTTATGGAAACAAACTTGTTTTCAAATGGAAAAAATAGTTCGAGATTCTGTTTCGTAGTCCCTTATCTACAGTCTGTTCTACAAATAGTATAATACAAATACGCAGGCCGTATATTATATGCTGCAAAAGTTTATTATTATCATTCAGTTAAAGTGCAAAAGGAAACCGAGTATCGTGGTAAGTAGACACGTAATTATTTTCAGGTTGCAAAAAGTCAAAGAGATAGAAACTGAAGAACTGGGGGTAGATAGCGTCTCCTCCTTCTCCTTCCATAGGCAGCTGCACCGCCCTCATCATTGTCAGAGAGAGATGCGCCTGTTGATGAGGAACTAGATGGACTTCCAGTACCAGTGCCAGAAGAAGAGGATGTACTGGAAGCTAGAGAAGATGTAGATGAAGCTGTTTGAGGGTTAGCAGTTGTGACAAGATTTGAAACTGGCATGCATGTCCCAGGTGCACCCGATGGCATTGTGCATGGGGCTCCGGAAGAGGAAGAAGACGCTGAAGAGCTGCTCGCTGATGTGTCTTCTCTCGAAGCACTAGCTGATGCTGAGGATGCGACAACTTTCGCTGCTGGCATGCAAATTCCCAAGTCACCGGTTGTTAGCTTACAAGACCCAGTTTGACTGGCAGGCTTGCTGCCAACAGTATCAGGAGGTGAATTTGTAATAACGGGGGAAGACGTACTACTACTGGAAATACTCTCTGCGTGAGTAGCTTCAGAATTAGAATTATGTGAAGGAGGAGTACTTCCGGTGGCTCCACAGTTGTTAGGCGGAGGTGTTGAGGGAAGAGTACACACTGGGCCTGAAAAAATATTGGGAAACATGACACTTTAATTATATTACTTGGATTATTAGATAAATTTTCATTCTTACAAGGAGGACAAGTTCCCAGATTCGATGGATTTGGAAATGGTGCCGGATGCATCTGTACAGAGCCTCCACTTTGTCCATGTTGGGCGGTGCCAGGTTGTACAGGAGTTCCAGATTGTCCAGGAGTTCCAGGTTGACCCGGTGTTCCAGGTTGTCCAGAAGTTCCCGGTGTGCTATGAGTGCCAGACTGTCCAGAAGTTCCCGGTGTTCCAGCTTGCCCTGGAGTGCCAGGTTGACCCGGTGTTCCAGCTTGTCCTGGAGTGCCAGGTTGTCCAGGTTGACCCGGTGTTCCAGGTTGACCGGGGGTTCCAGCTTGTCCAGGAGTTCCCGGGGTTCCAGGAGTGCCAGATTGTCCTGGAGTTCCTGGAGTGCCAGGTTGTCCAGGTTGACCCGGTGTTCCAGGTTGACCGGGGGTTCCAGCTTGTCCAGGAGTTCCCGGGGTTCCAGGAGTGCCAGATTGTCCTGGAGTGCCAGGTTGTCCAGGTTGACCCGAAGTTCCAGCTTGTCCTACAGTTCCAGGTTGACCCGGTGTTCCAGGTTGTCCAGGTTGACCCGGTGTTCCAGGTTGTCCAGGTTGACCCGGTGTTCCAGCTTGCCCTGGAGTGCCAGGTTGTCCAGGTTGACCCGGTGTTCCAGCTTGTCCTGGAGTGCCAGGTTGTCCAGGTTGACCCGGTGTTCCAGGTTGACCGGGGGTTCCAGCTTGTCCAGGAGTGCCAGATTGTCCTGGAGTTCCTGGAGCGCCAGGTTGTCCTGCAGTTCCAGGTTGACCCGGTGTTCCAGCTTGCCCTGGAGTGCCAGGTTGTCCAGGCTGTCCTGCAGTTCCAGGTTGACCCGGGGTTCCAGCTTGTCCAGGAGTGCCAGACTGTCCAGAAGTTCCCGGTGTTCCAGCTTGTCCCGGGGTTCCAGCTTGTCCAGGCTGTCCTGCAGTTCCAGGTTGACCCGGTGTTCCAGNAGATTGTCCAGGAGTGCCAGATTGTCCAGGAGTTCCAGCGCTACCATCGGTTCCCGATGTTCCCGGTGTGCCAGGATTTCCAGCGGTTCCCGGTGTTCCAGGAGTTCCAGCGTTACCAGGAGTTCCAGCGTTACCAGGAGTTCCAGCGTTACCAGGAGTTCCAGCGTTACCAGGAGTTCCAACGTTACCAGGAGTTCCACCGGATTGTCCATGATTACCTGCCCCTATATTCCCATGTTGTTGACCTGGTGTTCCTAATCCATTGTTTCCGGGCCCAACCCCATTACCTTCAAAATTATATTAGCAAATTACACCTCATGTAATAGTGTTAATGTTTTTAGATAATGTTTAATGTATGTGTCGCAAATCGGAATGCTTTACCAAAAGTTGATAAGGTTAAAGAGGCTGGGGTCGGTTTTGATGAAGATTGTCCGACTTCTTCAGAGGAATCATCGTTTACATTTCCATATCCAATGGCCTGACTTCCGTTCGTAGACGCAACAAGTAGCAAGGGAAGCAATAAGAGTTCCTACAAAATGAAACAAGAACTAGCAAGAAAAGCAGAAAGACGTTTTTCATGTAATTTTTTTGCTTTTTCTTGGTACTAACCAGCTTCACCATTTCGAGGATTCACTTTGTCGATAGATGATTTCGTACCAGCCACCTGCTGCCCCTATATATACCTCCCGTAAGTAAATGATCAGGTTGTCCATTACTATTTCAAGTTCACCTGGATTATATTTGCATAATACTCATTTCAAACCAACAGAGTTGCATGACTATCCTTCATTGAAAACAAAACTAGACGCTGATGTCAACGCGGTTGTAATGCAAATCGCCTCATCAAAAGAACATTTAAAGTTGTTCCTATAATTAAACCAAAGGACAATTATGGTTATACATAATGCAACAAGGTGCAACTACTTTTTCATGCCGTCATAGAGTTAGGAAAATCAAATTCTACTAAACCGTAGTTAGTTTTCATTGTTTTTATTACAAAAATAGCGATTCTTTGTTCACTGTATAGCACATACATTTTTTCTGAGTTTTTTATAAGTTAATGGTTATAGCCATTAGTTTAAAATACTTGTAAAGCATTTTTTGTCCACATTATTTACTTAGTAATTGGATGAAGATGAGGAATAGCCGTTAGAGTTGCTGCTGCTTCCGGAATACCCCAAAGAAGAGGAAGATGCAGTTGAGTAGCCACTAGCAGACTGGGCATGGTTTGGATCCGTTGGGGCAACTGGAAGATGAGCTCCCTCCGCTTTAAAACCGCCCTCGTCCGCAGTGTATTTTAACGAAATAGGTTGGCCTTCAGGGCTGGTGTAGCTGTACTGTCCGGTTTTGGTGATGCTCCCCCATCCACCGCCAACTGGAGGGGCTCCGACAGTTGTGAGCTCAGAGTGTTGGATACCGTTGGATGTAGCGTAGCTGCAATGACACAAAGGGTAAATATTAAAAATATGCTGTGCCAAGCCATGGGTGGCAAAGTCGAACGCACAGAACAAAATTTAAACTTACTCGAATTGGTAGCTATGTCCAGGCTGAATGTTCTGGTTGTGACGGATAATGGAGGCAGATGCCTCTCCGGAGGAGCTAGATGAGCTTGAGCCATAGTTGTTCATGGCGGAACCTCCGTAGTTAGCGCTGGAGACGGAGCTGCTGTATGTTGTAGGAGAAGAGGAAGATTTGTAGCTGTTATCAGAGTAGGATGAGGTTGCTGGAGCACTGTTGTAGTTTGATGATTGAGGTTGTTTGTAAGAGGAGGAAGATGAACTGTAGGAGGAGGAACCTGCTGGGGCAGAGTAAGAATTCTTAACAGACTGGGGTTGCTCGTAAGAAGATGACTGGGGCTGACTGTTGTAGTTCGAGCTGGATTGTTGCTGAGGGACAGAGTAAGATTGCGGCGCATTGTTGTAGGACTGGGGCGCATTGTTGTAGGACTGGGGTGCGTTGTTGTAGGACTGGGGCGCGTTGTTGTAGGACTGGGGTGCGTTGTTGTAGGGCTGGGGCGCGTTGTTGTAAGACTGTGGCGCATTTTTGTTGGACTGGGGCGCATTGTTGTAGGACTGAGGCGCGTTGTTGTAGGACTGGGGCGCATTGTTGTAGGACTGGGGCGCATTGTTGTAGGACTGGGGCGCATTTTTGTTGGACTGGGGCGCATTGTTGTAGGACTGTGGCGCATTGTTGTAGGACTGTGGCGCATTGTTGTAGGACTGTGGCGCATTGTTGTAGGACTGTGGCGCATTGTTGTAGGACTGTGGTGCATTGTTGTAGGACTGCTGCTTAGGGGCGTTGTTATTGTAGGTTTGTTCTTTCTGAGGTGAAGAATTGTAAGAAAGTTGTGGACTTCCTTGCTGATACGCCTGTGCGGATACTGGAGCAGCATACGATGGCGTTTGACTGCCGTACGACTGCTGCTGAGGTTGCCGTTGGTAACCCATCATCATGGGTTGTTGACTGTATCCCCCTCCGCTGTTACCTCCATAATTGTTTCCCAATGCAGATGTCGCCACTGCCACCACAAGTATTGCCGAGTAAAACTGTAATTTGATAGAAAAACAGCGGGTCAGTATTTTTTAATATAAATGTAATGAACTTATATAATGAATGCGGATCAACTTATATTTTCGTAGCATGATTCTTACCGGATTCATTTTCCTTAAGTTTTCCTGAAATGATTACTTATTGAGCTGCTGGAAGAGCTGAATGGGTTTTGATACCATTTCCAGAAACTCTCGATCATTTTATACAAAAATGTTTTTCTCCTTTCTAACTGGAGCACCTACGTCTATTTAGATGTAATATTGTCCCTATAGCATGTCATTGTGACTTTTCAAGGATTAACAGGATTTCAGGCTTCATTTTATCTGGAATCATAATATTACATAAGCAGAGTATCATTTTTATCATGCGCATCCAATTGGGATACCTGAGAGGTGCATTTACCCGAAATCGCCCTTTTTGTGCAGAACAAAAGAATCTGCGGTGGCAATAACAATGTACGCACAATCTCACGTACACCATTTCCTGGACCCCAGAGACCAGGCCATATGAGCATGTTACCTGCGCAAGGTCGCTTCAAAGGTTTCACTTTCAATTTCGTACTCCCACAGAAGCGTGTAGTGCTTGTCGTTTCTTTGTAGTCATGTCTAATTTTAGGTCAAGTTTAAAAGGCAGAATATCTTGCAAATATCCTTGGTCCATTCACTCAACATCATAATCTCTTCGTCTGCCTACCTGAGCGTTTACCTGTGGTTTACAAATGTATTAGCATATTAAGAAGTGATATTGAGTGGAAACCTAATGAGCTGTTTTAATATACTCGCTCAGTTTACGTCATAGGAATTTGAAAGTTGAAGAAAATGATGCAATTGGGGGTCATTATTGATTCAATTGGTGGTAATGACGGAAACAATGAGATTTTGCTAAAAACTTTACATTTTCATGTTTAACATCGTGTAAAAATTGTAAAAGAACATCAGCATGGTTAACATATCGTGGCTCAAATCTACTTTTATTTTTGTTGCTAGTCAATTCTGATACATATTTACATGCATTAAACATGTTTGATACATTTGTTACTTATTGCTTTCATACTAACAAAAAAGTTAAGTTCACCCTCGCTATTCTTCTTACTAATCATTTAAACCAATGCTTCCTGCATATAAGTAATACTTGATTTTTGTACACTGTCACTAGTTCCATTTCTGGATTTGTTGCTCGTCGCCCCAGAGCTTGGGGATCTTGTTTTCCTACCAGAAAACCCATCTTTTCCTTGTTGGTTATCTTTCTTTTTATCTGCATATTCACCACCTACTCCAACTGGAGGAGCATGAAAGGATTGACCTTGCACCGATAAGTCCTTTGCTTCATTTATCGTATTATTGTTGAGTGAATGGCCAATATATTCACCCCCGGGAATAGGAATTGGATGCCGTTGATATGGGTTACCAGGAAACGCTGAGTATGTACCTGATGGTGATGATGAAGATGGCGAAACGTAATCAACGTGATGTTGTTGGTGTTGTTCCAAACTAGCGTCCGGGCCACAGCCGCAAAGTGATGGCATCAAGTTGAAAAAGTCCTTGATTCCAGGGACCTGTTGCGTTTGTTGCATCATTGCCGCAGAAAATCTGGAAATGAAAGATTAAGTTTTTAATTTACCGAATTTACTAATTTCCATAACTCGACAGCTTCAAAAATACTTTTCTTACGTTTGAGCTGCAATTCGCAGCCTTTCTGCACAAAGCAAATGGTTTCTTGGATCCGACATCGGTGCTGGAGATGTTCCAGGAGGGGTAAGCCCAGATGAACCCGACGACCTTGATGTGGCTGGAGTTACAGGTTGACTTAGAGGACATGATGGCGGCTCTATGGGAGGCGTTGCATTGTTGCTGTCTCTGGAGGATTCTTCAACTTGTATAGAATCTTCTTCCTCCTCTTCGTCATCGTCATCACTTTTACTGTTTGCGTCGTCGTCAACTGCCTTTCTACCATCATTAGACGACGGGGATAGCATTGAGTCGGATGTATGAGTAAAAGCAGGCCCTTGTAATCCAGCAGTATTCATTGGAGGTGGAGGAGCATTACCTCCCATTCCTAGATACCTCATTCTCCACGCTTCTTGCACGAATTGAAGACGAGCATGTTTCCTCCACTTGGCTCTCCTATTTTGAAACCAAACCTGAACTCTGGCTTCGGACAAGTTAATCCTGAGAGCGATCTCCTCTCTCGTTACAATATCAGGATATTTAGTTTTTGCAAAGAGAGTTTCTAACTCGGCCAACTGTTGAGCAGTGAATGTTGTCCTGTTTCTGCGTTGCCGTCGCCGCCCGAACATATATTCCTCTAGAAATAGCTCACTTGATACAACCGGAAGTTGAGGAGAACCTCCTTGTAAAAATGGACTCGACATTTGTTATATGAACGGGGCACACGGAGACAGAGAGTGAATTTGTGAACGTTTTCTATTACAGGTAGCTTGTATGAGAACAGAAGAATGCTTAGTTTCCCTTTACGATGCAGACTTTCTCCAAAACTGGTAGACTCAACAACCCGGATTCGGGTTTTTATACTTTTTCGTTTCCAACTTTCATGGCTATTGCTGAGCCACATACAAAAGGATAGATCAGGCAGGAGGGATATCTTCTGATTATGAGAGAGCTGGTTGGGGCGATAGGATACATTTGTTGGAAAAAAGGTTCACGAAAATCTGTGTCATTCCACAATAAAATCATGTAATTATTCGTAAATGCATAGTGTGTGGTCAGGCTATTTGTCGATGCGTTATCATATATGTCAGTAAATAAAAGTTCACTACGCATATATGTATATGGTTGCGATACAATATTTGGTATGCATACAATATATTTTGCTTTTTGATTCGATGAGTGTAATTGTTTTTTTTCTTCCACCGAATGCTTAAAAAATATCAAGATGAACAATGATGAGATGAGCTGTTAACTTTGCACCAAGTGCGGACACATAGTAGAATCTATTGTGTCAGCAAATGGATGATTATAAAAATCTCATCATGATAATATGCTGTCATTGAAAAGAACTTGATGGAAACATGCATACTGTCCAAATAATTTTATACTTGTAAAATAAGATCCTAAAACATGTCACAGCAAAAAAGAGCATGATGATGAAATAATACGGACTGCAATGAATATCTAAACAACATTGCCATTAATATCATCCTTCTACTGATGAGCACCAACTGTTTTTCCGGTAGAGAACAACAGTGGGCAAACTGACGAGTTTATGTCCTAAAATGGATTGGATATTGAAATTAAAAGGGAGGCGTGTCGATCTTTTTTATACGATAAAACTATAGAAACGTAAAATGCTCCCCTTTCATGGGGCCAGGGACCACTAGAACTGCAGACGTGTATCGTCTTGCATACGTACTTCCCCTACATTTCTGAAAGAAACCACATATTGAACAGAGTTAAAATTAAAAATTAATCATGGCTATGATTTTTAATGTAGTCTGAATTGAATAGATCCAACCGTATTCATCATACCCATTCAAGACTTTCCCTAAAAACCAGATGCGTTTTATTCTTCTGGAGTGGATGATGTACCCTGTGTTTCTCCATTCATTAAATGATTTTCTTTTTTCGGGGCTATTGTTGTCTGCCTACCGTGCATAGTGGAGAATCCTCCCGCCTCCTGTCTGCTTTTAGCTGATTAATTAAGTCTCTTTAAAATGGAAAGATACACTTCTTTCCACCATTTTTACTCTTTCTTTTTCACCATTGATAATTTCGTTCGAGGAAAATTTTGTGGGCGGTATATTGTACTCCATTAAGCTGCCCCACAATAGTGAATGGCAAACCTGTTTTGCCTTCTGAACAGGAGCAGGTACATTTCTTCCATAAGATTGAAATTGACTGAATTGATAATGAAATCATGGTGAAATAACATGTAATTAATTTGCTCCGGGCTAAGAATAGACTCTAAAACAAAAGAGTGTGAATCAATGGCAAGCCAAACCAAATAACTCTATCGAGGTCATGAGACCATTCAAAGTCCATACGATTCTGATTAAATTCCTGAAAAACTGTCGGTAATTAACTTTTAGCTGGGGTGTGCATTACGTGATGTTAGTAAATTAAAAAATGTGTATTACGGGTGCTAATAGCTCTTAACTTCCTCCCTCAAACAACATCACTTAACCACGTGTTCATCATTTGAATGCATATAGTGTCTTTTATGACAATTTGATGACTTTGATTCGGACAAATCCAGCCTGTCGACGAAAAAACGGATTCCCGTGATTTAATACAATTCAGCAGAAAGGGGTGCTGAAAAAAGGGTAAAGTCATTATGCTACTATTTTTCTAATTGACTATACCCTCTCCACTGTTGTACACTCACATACGGTTAAGTACGGGTAATTGGACTCACTTAAAAAAGGAAAGCTTATACATATATACTTACTTTCGAGTGTCCCTTCATGTACAACCAAGTTGTTTGGCTTTGACAAGGTCTAATTGTCTGCAAATGTAATTCATCGATAGATACATAAAAATTTGTCACAACTAGAATAATACATAGTTGCAACTTTTAACTGTCCATAAAACTCAACACGTATTGATTTAATCTTCACTCACTCTAGATATTAGATAATCATCAAAAATCATGACAACTATGTATTCCCATATCAAAAATTTCTCTCTATTTTTCCTTGTCTATTGTCAGATCTTTTTTTCATTTCATCTCATTCTTCTATATCACTCCAATATTTTACACTTTTCTGCACATAACAATAATAAACAGAGTTGTTTTTCCTTCCGTCATTCATCTCCCTTGAGATAAAACTATCAAAAGATAGCATTTTTGGGTGGCCGTATCAAAACTGTACTGAACGAATTTTCTCTCCTCTTTTTGAAGTCATCGTGTTTTCACCATCATCTCACTTTCTCTTCATTATTTTTCATTTGTACGTTCTACCTTGATGTATTCAGAACTATACCTGAGCGATGCTTTTTGAAATAATAGACAAAATTGGAGAGACATCGTAACAAAAAAAGAAATTAATTTCTTAGCGGAAACTGTATAACGCTTTGCATATTAGTAGTTTTTAAAATCCAACAAAAATCTCAACTGAAAACGCTTGCAAAACTTGTGAAAAAAATAATAAATCAGAGAAAGATTTTTTTTTCAGATTGGATCTTTCTCTCAAATTTTCTTTTTTTTCGTTGTCGTCTCCCGAACATAATAATTTTTTTCAATGATGAGATGAATGTGAGGGGTAAAAAAGGGAATGATGATGTTTTTGCTTTGTTGTTTTTTGCTGGGTATTGTTGTTCTCCTCTGTATGATGATAATGATTATGAAATGAATGAATAAACTCTGAGAACTGATGAGACGCGATCCTATTCATTTCTTAATTTACATTGTTGTTTTTATGAATTATGGTTGCCGTAATTCCTTGATTAAAAACGACTTTATTTTCCACTGGGAGTAAAATTGCTGAATAACAATGCTGTCATCCTGATCAGTTCATCAGAGGAAGAAAAAAAAAACAAAAAAAAAAAAAAAAAAAAAAAAAAAAAAAAANAAAAAAAAAAAAAAAAAAAAACAGAAAGAAACAAAAACACAGAGGGGAAAAATTCTCTTTTTTTTGTGTTTCCCTAAGATCATCACGATTGAAAACTGGTAATGTTGCAAGTTGCCCCAGTAGTGAAGGATCCTACTGGATTTTTGTTAATCATGTAAAATCCGTTACATGAGGTGCGTTCCACATTAAAAATGTCCCTGATGATCATTAATTACCTTTAGGTGGGGCAAGTCATTAGCGGAATATAATTTTTGGTGGGGGTATATGTATGCATATGAGACGGTGCAAAGGAGACATTGTCAGTAGATCTTTTTGCACAGGAGAAGCAAAGTTCAAGTTCATCAAGTTTTCAGTAAAATGGAGTTGTGTAAAGTTTTTGGTTATTTTTGGTTGGTTTCCTTAGTACTGGTAAGCTTGTGTTGTTCGATGGTAAACAGCGAAAAGCGGTTAAGGGACATGTTACGAGAAAAGGATAAGAAATCTTTGGTGGCGAAGAAATTGAAAAAGGCTGCATCTAACGAAAGTTTAAAGCAGTTTATTAAAGAAATTGATTCATCAGGGGTAATAAGAAAGATTATCAAGAGGAAAATTCATATTCCAAAAGATAGCTCATTAACATTAACGAGTCAAGTGTCAAGGCCGAATATTTTCCCCAATATTTTTAACCAAGGGGATGGGTTTATTGTTGACGCTGTTGTGGAGTGGCCGCTATGGTGTAAGTCGATAAACCGATTTCTGTTAAGTTTCAGAAATTAAGTTTTCGCTATAAAAAATGTTTGACAATCTATTTTAGTGGACCTACACGCATTTGCGGAAGCCATGAATGGCGTAGTGGAACCTGAAGAGTATCCAGGCTGGAGTGATTCTGCCCCTGAACCCCCAGGATTTCGTCCTGAAGTAAAATCTGATTTGAACATCAAAACTGGAGAAACTCAAGAGAACAGTGTGGAAGAAGAAACTGAAGACGATGAAGATAGTATTTTACCCTTCATCGGACCTCCAATACTCGGGGGAGACGACGAGGATGAATTCAAAGGCAGATCATTACCAGGAATAACCGATATGATTGGCCTTGAACGTTGCCATATTTACGAAAAAATTGAATCCGGGATGAGTATTTACTTGAACGTCAATCGAAACCAGTCTCACGATTGTGTTCTCCGGGCCATCTGTGAAGCCCAGCTCATCGCTGACCATTACTTGGACGCACCGTCGTCAATATTTTTTGAAGTTATTCATCTCGTTCTCAAGTAAGCTTATAATCTTGTTCTAGAATGGTTTCAATTACAAAAACAATCATCTAAAGCTAATACAAAATGTTAAATTTTTCAGGCCAAGCCTTGGAAAAGAAGATGCCTGCTATGAAAAGTACCTTCCAGCCGAGCTAGCTGCCAACCAAGCTCCAACACACTGTTCCGACTATTTATCAAAATGCCCCTTGAACATTGCAGGCCTGTTTGTTCGTAACTTTTTCCCAGAGATATTCTAAAAGTTTATCTAATCATAATTACCTTACCACGTGTATTAACTGTATATATAAAAAATGTTCAGCTCTCTTTCTATTTATACAAAAAAGCCATGTCACATTTAACGTAATAAATGAAAAAAGGAAAAGTCGGCATACAAACAACATATAAATAGTCACTTCTCTTTTTATGACAAGATTGAAAAGTAAAAATGAATTGAATTGGTTTGAGTGTGGTCTGTGTCGGTGGACACAAAAGGAAGAAAAGCCTTTTGGGGAGACTGTTCTTTTCTTTGGCAACAAACTCATCATCAAATTACTTTACTGTTTAGCCTCCTTTCATCATCAGATTTTTATTTTCGCGTTACGTGAAGATTTCCCTGCCTTTTGTCAGTCGTGTAAGCATGTATATTTTCATGCTTTCACTTCACAACAAACCTGTAAAGAAAATTGTTTAATCTCATCTCATTTTCCCTTTTCAATTCTGACTCCATAGAGCTGTATTCAATTTGTTTGCGGAATACTAATCAAGTTGATGTAAAGTAAGTACAGCTCTACAGCAGGATGTCGGCTCTTTACCCCTTCTAAAACACCTTTTCTCTTTTCAACTCTATTGAGATGCGTTGAGTCAACAAAACATGATCTGATACTAAGTCAAAGCTTAGATAGTTGTTAGTTAGAATATTTGTAGAAAAAATTGAATTCCTTTAAGCTTAATTAGGGCAGTTTTTAAAACATTTATTTCATATTATTTTGTACATTGACATTAGCCGGAAGTATTTTGGTTTTATAATTCTTACGGGTCTTCCGTTTCGCCCCGCATACTTAGTGATGGAACTCTTTCATGAAAGGAATCGAAAAAATCTTTCATTCAATTCATTTCAATTCATTTTGAAAGAGATGAATTGAAAGGATTAAGCCATATGACTGAATTGAATTGAATGGGAAAAGTCTTTTCAAGCAGGTTGAAAGGAAATGGATTGAAAGCATAAACATTACAAGTT
>VICI01003036.1:0-14444 GCA_019593645.1 Akabosia matsudoensis | reverse complement strand
CGTTAATAGATTTTTTCAGCTGCTCCCACGCCAGACGTTGATATTCTTTACTGGACTTGTCTTGAATGTCCTTCTGCATCATACGCAGCTTTGCAGGAGGGATGTACGCTCCTCCCGTCCGGGTGGTGAGGGCGTCATCCTCCTTCCTCTTTTTTGATTCCTTTTTCGTCTCCGGCATTTTAGCTCAGGTGGTGGTCATCAACTGGTAAAAATAATAAACAAAACTAAAGTTTAATATAAACGTAAGCGCGACAACATTAAACTAATAGGAAATAAATGTTTTTTAGAGTTTTATAATTTTACCTCAAACAGAATAAATCCAACTTGGCCAAAGACAAAACACTTGAGTTTGTCAACGGGAAAATGAAAGTCCAACCACTTTATAAATGCAAATCAATAATTATTTGAACGCAATAACACGATAGTTAATTTTAATTAAAAGTGTGTAAACAACAATCCACAAGCAAGACCAGCCGGTTGTTGTTTGGTAGAACGTGAACGTCAAGCTAATTCTCGAGAAGAACGACAAAAAGAGAACGCATAAACTTCCCACGAAATTTTTCAAGGCTGCTCGTTTGCCAAAGACCCTGTTTGGGGCAACGTGAAACATTTGAACGGTGTTGTACTCGAGATCGATGGTTTGTTTGGATTGGGTCAGATGTTTTGCAACATGTGCTCGTGTTCTGTTCGATCTCTTGACGCTTTCTTTTGATTTCTCCAATTCGATTCGAGTCATGACCAAAAACACCGAGAAAAGATCTAGTCGAGTGTTTTGTATTTGTTTTAACGCGAAAATTAGCCTGAATTAGTTTTCAGGCGAGTTTTATTCGCCGTCATGCGAGGTTTGTTACGTGTTGGCTTGTTTAAGAGGCATTTTAGTGGACACAACTTGCGGTTTTCTTCGTCCCTGCCTGTGTCTGATCTCAACATTCCAAAAGTCTACGACCCGGCGAGTACTGAAAAGACCAGTTTGAAAAAATGGGAGAAAGTGAAGCAACACCTGACACAACTTGCGGTTTTCTTCGTCCCTGCCTGTGTCTGATCTCAACATTCCAAAAGTCTACGACCCGGCGAGTACTGAAAAGACCAGTTTGAAAAAATGGGAGAAAGTGAAGCAACTCCACCGGCGCCAGGAAGAGAATGCAAACAAGCCAGTTTTCCGGATGGTTCTCCCTCCGCCAAATGTTACAGGGAAATTACATTTGGGCCATTTTTTAACTATTGCTGTGGAGGATACGCTCGCAAGATGGTTAGTTGAGTAACTGAACATGTAATTGAATCTGTGTTCTTATTTTTGAAAGTTTTGGTTTCTTCGTTTTCTTTTCAGGAAGTTAATGACAGGAGCATCTGTGGAGTGGATACCCGGCTTTGACCATGCCGGCATCGCCACCCAGTCTGTTGTGCACCGCAAGCTCTCCAAACAATCGACTCCCCTCCAAGCCACCTCCAATCTCCGCTCCAGCTTGGAGTCCTTCGCTACGCAAAATCTCAGCCATATTCGAAACCAGCTCAAGACCACTGGAGCACTCCTGGATTGGGAGAAAACTTACTACACACTTGACCCCTCCCACTCCTCCGTAGTCTCGGAAGCATTTATTCAGCTCTTTGAAAGTGGGCTAATCAAACGGTCAAAAGGAATAGTCAACTGGTCTTGTGCTCTTCAAACAACTGTCGCCGACATTGAAGTCGACTCGCTTGATTTCACCAAAAAAATCAGTTTAAGAGTGACCAACTATAAAGATCCAGTTGACTTTGGCGTCATGTACTTCATCGCGTATCCAGTTTTAAACTCCACGGATAAAACTAGCCTAGTCGTCGCGACGTCCCGACCAGAAACAATGTTTGGTGACGTTGCTCTTGCAGTTCACCCAGACGACAGCCGATTTTCTTCTTTCATTGGTAGCCAAGTAATCAGCCCTTTAACAGGAAATACCTTGCCCGTCATCGCCGACCCGCGTGTAAAACCTGATTTTGGCAGTGGTATTGTTAAAATAACCCCGGCTCACGATAAGCTCGACTTTCTAATTGGATCTGACAAGAACCTGGAAGCCCTAGATACGTTTACTCCATGCGGATTACTCAACGAAAAATGCCAAGACTTCGCCAAGTTACCTAGATTCACCGCCAGATCGAAAATAATTAATTATTTGAGTGAAAAGGGTGCTCTGATCGATGAGAAACCTTACCAAGGATCGGTCAGCGTTTGTAGTAGAAGTGGGGACGTTATTGAGCCTAAATTAATGCCGCACTGGTTTTTAACGACGCAGTTTTTAAGTGATAAACTTCTGAAGGCAATGGACGACAAGTCGTTTCTGATCGTGCCTGAGAATCATGCCAGATCTTTGGCGCATAAATTGGCAGAATCACAGTGAGTTTGAATAATGTCCAAAGTACCTGCGTTTTCGTGGCTTTAGTCTTAACTTATATTTGCGTATGTTTCAGAGACTGGTGCTTATCACGCCAAATCAGTTGGGGCCATCCGATCCCAGCTTATTTCCATCCAAGCCACCCCCAAACCTGGGTAGCTGCCCGATCTCCCTCCGAAGCTGCTTCGAAATTAACCCAGCAGTTAGGTGAAGCCATTCCTTCTAGTCAAATTATCCAAGATGGCGACGTTCTTGACACTTGGTTCAGCTCGGCCCTGATCCCGTTAGCCATTTCAGGCTGGCCAGACTCGGACAATTTTAAGGAAATCAGTTTGATGGAAACTGGCCACGATATTTTGTTGTTTTGGGTATGGCGAATGACAATTTTGACGCTGGCGCTGGTCAACAGATTTCCGTTTCGACACGTTCTTCTTCACGGAATCGTTACGGATCAGTACGGAAGGAAAATGTCAAAGTCGCGAGGGAACGTGATTGATCCGTTGCACATAATTAACGGAATTTCATACAAGGTTGGTTAAAAACCGGGGTAGGAGTAAGGTATTGGGATGGAATGCTGCGTCGCCATAGTGCATCACCTGAAGCAGTATGTTATCTAGTAAGACTGTCGCAAAGTATTGCCTCGATATAGTGCCCGTAACGAAACCTAGACAATATTGGGAGGCAGTAGGGTTGGTCAGGTTTTAAGGTCCCTAAGTCATCTCCCTGGGGTAACACAAGGGGTCAAACATTAGTACATAGGTTTTGCCAGGTACCTGCAGGTACCCTTTCGCACTGCTTGATACTAGTGTTACAACGTTTTATTATTACGTTGAAACGGTTTACATATTAACATTTTCTTTTGCAATCAAATCAGGAGTTAATTGAAGAAGCAGAAAAATCATTCGCAAGCGGAGAACTGGACGAGGTAGAGTACAATTTAAGAAAGGTCTCCCTCCAGAGGAACCACTCAGAGGGTTTCCCCACTTGTGGAACTGATGCGCTACGTATGACGCTTCTTTCCCAGAATATTTTTGGTAAACTCATTTTAAATCGAATTTTTATCGAGTATGAAGTCATTTTAATTAATATTTTTGGTGCATTTTGTTGCTGGAACAGACCAGGAGATTAACTTAGACCTAACTTATCTCGGCAACTGCAAACGGTTTTCAAACAAGCTTTGGCAGGCGCTACGATTTTTAAAAATTCACTCCACATCCGTTTCTTCCAAGTCCAGTCCAAGTGTGACCTTAGATGGGAGGGAAAACAAGGAAGATATCGTGTGCAAATGGCTGCTATCTTGTTTGTATGAGTTTAACAAGTCGTCCGAGGCGGCCTTAAATCAAGCTAAATTCCATATATATGCGGATTCGGTGCGAAAATTTTTCTACCGGGAGCTTTGTGACACTTACATTGTAAGATTCAGATTCAATTTTTTATAAAATTAACGATTAATTATAACTCATAATTCGACATAAACTTGTTTAATGTTTTTTAGGAACTGGTTAAGGCGTCACTTCGGAGCGGACAAGACATTTCCAAATTAATCTCAATCATGAGCTACGCTTTTCAAACCGGAGTTATAATCGCGCACCCCCTGATTCCCTTCGTTACTGAGGAAATCTGGGGTTATCTGAGAAACGATAAGCCAGACTGTTTACTCGAGCAAGAATGGCCGTCAGCCAAAGAGCTGCACTCACTTTTACGATCCTGAGTTGATGGAGTCAATGACCAGATCCATTCAGTTGACGACAGAAATCCGTGGAGTGAAGACGAGGGCTGGATGGGCTTCCAAAATGGTTCCGAACGTGTACGTCGAGGTTGAGAATAAGCTGGAGGGCAAAGTGAAGCCGTTGGAGGGGTACATTGAAAGCCTAGCAGGATGTAAACTCGCATTTGGAAGGCATCCAAAGTCAGAGCGTGGGCAATATGGAACTTACCTTGTGGACGTGGAGGGTTATATTGCGAGGATTCATATTCCAGTGCTGGATCAAGCCAAGACTGAAAATCTCATGAAAATTGAAAAACTCAAGCTCAAGCTGATGAAACTGCAACAGCAATACAATAACATGTCATTTCAGCAGAATGCACCGGATGCTGCCAAAGAAAAGTTGAAAAAGAAGGTGGACAATTTAATTTTACAAATAAATCAAGCGACTAAAAGTCAAACCACTCAGCCCAAAAATTCGTCAAGTTAGCGTAAAAAAATTGTTTCAAGAAGTGAAAAAGGAAATCTTAATTGAATTTATGCGTAATTTTTTTATGAATACAAGTAAATCGTCGTAAAATTTTAGTTCTAAAAGCCGGCACTTTTTTCTAAAAGCAGATTTTAATAAGATTTTTGGCAAACTTCGCGTGGTTATGATGAGTGTCACTGAGATTGTCAGAGTGGAGCTTGCCACTAAGGTCTGCATGGCCAGGCACACGTGAATTGATGCTACACCACTTTTTGGGCTATGGGTTTGTTGAAATAAATCCCAGTTTTTTTCTGGATAAACAAATTTTGCTGTCAAACCTGGACCAGTCATTGGCCGGCATCACGTCCGTCCGACGGATAACAACGGATCGTCGATAGATATAAGGAAAAGAAACACCAAATGTATATATATTTTTTCCTTTTATCTATGAAGATCGCCACGTGTCGGTCTGAAAAATTCTTACTCGCGCATCCGGTGATATTGTAGAGACGAAACCCTATATTTTCTATTACTAACCTGCGCGCAACTAGGTTCCGCCTACATACATAAAAATGATTGCCAAATTATGAATGGAT
Source organism: Akabosia matsudoensis (assembly GCA_019593645.1). NCBI lineage: Eukaryota > Metazoa > Arthropoda > Collembola > Entomobryomorpha > Paronellidae > Akabosia > Akabosia matsudoensis. Next base: position 9,308 of record VICI01003036.1, on the reverse strand, counting down.
TCTGATAGACGCCACAAAATAATTGAAATTTGAACACAGAGATTTGGCTAAATATTTCAGCTTGGAAAAACTAGGTTTTTTATTCTAATTGAATAAAAGGAATGCTGACAAGTTGCTACTATTTTAGATTTTAATTTGTATTTAATTTTAAAGACAAATTTGTTTGGGGTGGGAAATGGGAAAAGACGTCTTTTCTTTACAAGTAGTAAAGGTTTGGGGGATTATGGTTAATTTAAATGTTTTAATTTATTGACCTCTTTGGGTCTTAAGGTTAAATTGAATTTAATTTTTTAAATTGAAAACAAGAAAACGCCAATCGGGGCGACCGGTTTTGTTTTAAATTTTGAGATGTACCCTGTTGGGGGTAACACTCTCGGGCTCTTTTATGGCCAACTAACAAACCGTGAAGAACCGACTTGGTACTATTTTAAACAAACTACACTACGCGTCGAAATTAGTCACCCTACCTTATTGGCTCCCACCTATTCCCACTACTGGGCGACTCGCCCCCACCCGAACGCCGCTCACTTTAGTGAACAGACGAGGGCATCTGCTGAACTTGAACCTTAAGGTCCCCCCTCTACGCGTCGCCACCGCGCTTTTCTAAATTGTCCGTCACTAGTCAACACAGTCACTTGGAGTTTATTGTTTTGAATACCTTATTTTCCAAGTGGGCTAGTTGACGGATGTGGGAGTTCTAGTTGGAGGGATCAGCTCTCGGAAGTGTAGGTGGAATCAGCCTCTATGTGGAATCAGCCTATATGTGGAATCAGCCTATATGTGGAATTAGCCTCCAAACCTGATGGCTAAAGCAAAACGCGATTCCTCCTTTTATTATTTTTATTGCGCATGACACACGCATTTTATGAAAATTTAAACTTGTCAAGCTTACCAAAGCTCGTATCGCAAAAAAGGGTTTCCTCCCCAATTAACTTTTCCCCAAGGGAATTGCCTCAAGAGAATCCTGGGAAGGGATTTAGCCAAAGAAATTCAAACTTTAATTCGAGTTTGAAAATTTACCAATTTATTGGGGAAACTTTTATTTTAATTTGTCTTACGCTTTTCTTTAGGTTTTCGCTTTTTCCCAATATACGGTGGAATCACTTTTTCCCACTTTATGATGGAATCGCCTTTTTCGCTTTGTGATGGATCGCCTTTTTTCACTTTGTGATGGAATCGCCTTTTTTCACTTTGTGATGGATCGCCTGTAAGCTCGCTGGTGAAGTTTGATTTTCGGGACTGGACGTGCGTCTCAACCAAAATTAAAAATCAAACTGCGAACTTCAGGAATTTGATGCCCTCTAATTCAAGGCTGATCTGGCCTACGTGACTCTTCCAAGTTCATTGCTACATGAACTTCTGCTCTATTCGCAGTGCAATGCCTTTTCCCGACTCTCCAGAAAAGCTTATCTTTTCATTTAAATATTTACATTTTTCTCCGTCTTCCATTTCTGGCTAACATTCTTTTAGTCTTCTCTTCTTTTCCCTTCCCCTGATCAGCCTAATTGGGCCGATAGGGAAATGAGCCCTTTCACGATGCGCCTCTTTTCTTGTTCACTGGACATGCTACGAGGCTTTGCATGAAATGCGCCTCGACAATAACCCCCCCTTCAGTTTGGAGTGGTCCCACACGACCTTAACGCCGGCTTGGTTACTTATTGTTGAAGTATAATGCTACTAAAATAGAAGATTCCATATGCAAGTATAATTGAAATTATATGACAAGACATTAATTATAAGGTTTACTGGTTTATTTGACAGTAATGAAACAAATTTTTTAATGTTTTGACAACATTTAGACACTTCGTACCCAAAGATTTACTTTATAATGAAAATGAAGTTCGTACAATGTAAACTCTATTTCACAAATATCGTCATCATCGAGAAGTTCTTCACGATGCCATATTCGAACTAACCATGCTACCATCTCATAAGCTGTATTGATACTTTCCTGTTGATGTGTTCTGAACATCTCGACGTCGAGCAAAGGAGCTAACTTTACGCTCCGGCGAAACTGGTTTGTACAAATAAAGACTCCCCTCTCATTTGGAACAATACGGTTGTTGAGAATACGCATCTAAGAAGAAAAATAGTTAATGACGCAGAGATTTAGGTATCTTATCAATATATTCTAGTAACTCTGACTTCGTGACTTTTAATTTTAAGGCAGATCTAAGAAATTTTGAGACTCGTTTAGCTTTACTACTGTTTTTTGTTATCTTTCTTTTAAGTTTCTGTTCTTCAGTTTGCGTTTTACGGTTTGCTCTTAAGCGACGCATTTTGCGAGCTTGTTTTGTCTGTGACAGTTCTTTCGCGGTACTCTTTTCTGGATCTACTAACGCCTTTTCTTTCTCTTCAACTATTTCGTCTCTCTGGGAGACAGTGAAATGCTCAGTTGACTCGTTCATCTCTTCTGTTTCCTTTTGGTATTCATCATTTGGAAATATAATACGAATATCTTCCGGAACAGGACTTTTGGGAGCCTCTGTTCTTTTCTGGTGTTCCAATGATCCGAAGTAAATGTCAAGATCATCAGAATCATCCATGGAATCGCTTTCGGAAAAGCAGAATTTGTCAAAATTTCCCTTCGGAAGTCTGTGACTTTTTGTCTTACAAGATGGACCCGGTTTCGGTTCCGGATTCTCTTCAGTGAACATATTGTCTTTGTGTTTTGAGATTATTGCGAGGATTTCGGCAATGTGTTTTTCCGTAAGAAGCTTTGTCATTCCTATCATTCTACCTCTTTTCACTGATTTTTTGTTCGAAGGCATACCTCTAGTAACAAACTGTAACTGAGTTGGGGACATGAGAATGTTGGGATTAACATCTAACTCTTTGCTTAGGTCTTCTCGCCATTGAAATAGTTCAGAAAATAGACGCTTTTGGCCTGGGATGGTAAAAAGTTTCTTTTCCCAGTCATATTTCATCTTGTCTAAGTAGGACTGCCAGGCAGTTTCAGCTGTACGGATCTTTGTGGCTACCTTAAGTGTATTTGCAATACTTCTCGGAAATTTCTCATGTTCTGTGTAGACGCATTGGTCTTTCATCTTAATCCAACATTGAAACAAATAATATGAGTCGTTTGACGCGTACTCTATCATCTCAGTTGGGAGGGGTCTTATAAACCAATCTGCTCTCTGACCTGTTTTATCCAATGTTTCTCCGAAGAGATTCTCTACCATTTCCGAAAAACTGACCATTGGTTTGTCTCTGTGAAGCAACTCATACATTTCTTGACTGTCTATTACCGCGACCGGGAAAATATTAAAGTTTTGTTGAAGTGGAATCAAATCACAAGTGCCGTGAAATACTTTAAGTTTAGTAGGGTCCTCGAAAAACGGCCCTAGCTGCTCTTTGATTTGGTCATAAAGAATGAGGGTATCGATTACGAAGTCGTGTTCGTAGGTGCTTATTTGGATAGTGCATACGCATGGAAAATACGTATCGTTGCTTAATTCTGTGTCTACCGTAAACTCATTGTACCATTGGAACGTTTCGACCATTTTACAAAGTCGTGAAAAGTCGTTTACCATTACTACAGTTCTTGGCATTTTAAGCTCAGTCTGTACAAGCATTGTTTGAGAGATAGACCAGTTACTAACTAAATTTTGAAAAGGATGAGATGATGGACGCGCTGCATTGTTGAGAAGTTTTCTATACTCATGAAATCCTTCTATGTTATCGTGCGGTCTTGCTGTCGCTCTTCCCCATTTTCTCCTCGCTTCCGCTAACGCTTTCATTTTATGCTGTGACATCTGGAATGAATTAAACGGAGCCAATTGATTAAAGATTTTACCCAATATTTATTTTAAACCATAAACCCAAAATGAAATGTAATAATGTGACAAATGAATGAATGATATAACTAATCTAGGAACAACAATGAAATGAAAACAAATGATGTTTGGAACTTGGAACTATTTACAAGGGGTTATTAATGAACTCATACAACTCTTTGGGGGTCATTTCTACTAGGAACTGAAACATTTCTTCGTCGGTACTTTCCTTGTTGGGACATACTATCTGGATGAGTGCTTGCTTGGTAAGATTTGCAAGTGTCTGGACAGGGGGTTGTGGGGATCCTTCAAGTTTTAGCTTTTTTGGGGGTAGTGGCCTAAGAACGTTCCCAATGAATACGACGTCGTCGTCGTCAGAGTCGCTTAGGATAACTTGAATGGGCTTTTTCTTCTTGCACGATAACTTCTCGTATTGAACCCGAGCTTCCATCTCTTTCTCATTAAGTTTGTGAACTTTCTTGCCCTTTTCCTTCAACTTCTCTTTCTCTTCCTCCATTTTCTTAACAAAGTCTTCATCGCGCTTTCGTTTTGAGTCTCTTGTAGTTCTTATAATAGCTTCGGCCTGTTGCCGGGCTTCTTCTTTAGCTTTCGAGGCTTTGTCTTTTTCTGCTTCTTTTTTCTTTTTCTTTTCGTCCCAAGTTTCCTCATCGATTTTAACCTTGAAGCAGTTCATGTATTTTTTCTGTCGTATGAAATCAGGGCGAAAGGAAAGAGCTTGAAGACCTGGGGGAATGGGGCGTTCAGCCATGCTGTCGTGTTGACCAATTCTAATGTTGTGGCGCTGCAATGTGGTGTAGTCGTTGGTCTGACTTACAGTCTTGAAATCTGGATGCCCGCCGATATAAGAGTGACGGGCCCAATCACCCCTGTAGCGCTGCTTGATAGTGACCAGAAAGTTTTCTGGTGTTCCCTCATCAAAGACCTTCCAGATAGGCATACCACCTCTATAGACAACCATCTTCCAGGTCTCTTTCTTCTCCTGATCGCTAATTTCAACATTTGCCGATGTAGATGGTTTTGGTTCAAGAGGGGGTGCTTCGATGGCGAGTAGTTTTGGAGGGTTCTCACGTTCTTTAAATTGTTTAGTAGTTGGGGCAGGGGACACATACGGGACAGTACTCAGTATTTTTAATTCAGAAGGGGGTTTCCAGACAGCATAGGGACGGGCTTTAAAAGTACCGCCGAAGCGTTTCCAGAGTTTGTACAAGTCGTCGGGGGTGTAATGATTGGTTTCGTAGTGCATTTTTACCTGTAACCGATAGAGAAAACACATTTATTGTAGCAGATGTGCATTAAAGTTTTTTAACTCTTATAAGGTACCAAGTCGTTTATATGTACACGGTTGTTCTTTTGTTTGGTATTTGAATGTTCTAAGTCGAAAATGTGGTCAGAGATTTTGTGTTTTACTGTATAAGGACCTTCCAGCTTTGGCATTAAACTGCTGGTTATTCCCTTCTCAGCACTTGAGAGGATTCTGGATCGCCACCAGACTTGGTCACCAATCTCAAATGTACGATCGGGCCGTGTTTTATTTTTCTTTTCGAGGTCGTTCTGACGTTTTTCTGTTGTGTTCATACGGGCAATGTCATGCACCATATACATCCTTTCCTGTAGCTTCTTTGTTTCTGCTACTTTTGAAAGGTCAATGTCTAACAAGTTATCGAATGGGTACCGGAGTTCTCTTCCGAACATTAAGTACGCCGGAGAGAAGCTCGTGGTGTCGTTGATCGAGGATCTAATTGCAAAGGTGATCTCATCGATACAACTGTCCCAGTCGTTAGTTCGCTCCATGAGAGCTCTAATTTTGACTTTTATGGTCTGATTGTACCTTTCGGTAATGTTCGCTTGAGGGTGGTACGATGGAACATAGTAAGCAGTGACGGACACTGAGAAAAGGTAATCGGTATAAGCTTTAGAACCAAATTGTGTCGCGTTGTCGCTAATTACAGTTCTCGGAAAACCGAAAGTTAGGAACAGCTTTTTGAGGCATCTCACAATAGCGTTAGCCGTAGCCTCTCTAAGTGGAAAAGCTTCAACCCACTTTGTGAAGTTGCAGACGACAACTAGGATTGTGCGGTTCTGCTTTGTGGACTTAGTGAACGGACCTATCAGGTCAAGTGAAAGAGTAACCCAGGGTGAGTCAGGTTCCATTGCACGCAACGGAACAGGTTTGATGTGTGGCATCCGAGATTGAACGCATTTTACACATCTTGACACGTACCGTTCGGTCTGTTTGTACATACCTTTCCAAGTTACTCTTTGCTCAAGCTTGGCGTAAGTTTTCCGATAGCCCATGTGAGCTGCAAGTTCAGTATCGTGAAAGAGGGATATGATTCTCTCAGTCAAAGAAGTTGGGATCCAGATTCGGTAAAACAAATCCTCTGATTCCCATATTTTGTTTTTTGGACCGACAAACCGAAAGAGAAGGCCGTCGTCCAGTAACAAGGCTTCTTTTGAGATTGATTGGAATTTCTTTGCGTCTGAGCTTGTACCTTGAAAAGTTCCAGTGACAGTTGCTATTACTTTACTCAAGAAAGGGTCTCTTGCCTGTTCCTCTATGATCTCCTTTCGATCGATAAGAGGAATTTCAGTCAAGTACAGAGATTCATGGAATCTTGAGAGCATATCTGCGGTTCTAAGTGTTGGCGAAGTACCACTTTTGTAGACAATGGTAAACCGGAAACTTTGGAGTATCATGAACCATCTGGCGAGCCTACCGCTTGGGTCTTTCAAGTTTTGTAGAAAGGAGATTGCTCTGTGGTCTGTTTCGATTACAAATTCCGTCATCTCTATATACTGTCGGAACTTGGCAATGCCAAAGAGGACAGCTGCCAGCTCTAGTTCACTGACTGAGTATGCACGTTTTTCAATATCTTGAAGTTTTCGATTCGCAAAGTAGACTGGGTGTCTTATACCGTCATGCTCTTGACTTAAAACTGCAGCGAGAGCTGTTCGTGAAGCATCCGTGGTAATTATGAATGGCTTATTTAGATCTGGCAAGTAGACTTGGGTGAAATTCGCAAGTGCCTCTTTGAGGTCTACAAAGCTTTTTGTGCATTCTGCAGTCCACTTGAAGTTTACCTTTTTGCTAGTTAACTCGTAAAGCGGCAGGGCCATTACTGAGAAGTTTGGGATAAAACGTCGGTAGAAGTTCAGGCTTCCTAAGAAGGACTGGATTTGTTTTACGTTTCGAGGTATTGGTAACTCTCGGATTTTGCGTACCTTGTCTGGGTCAGGGGATATTTTCCCTGGCTCTATGATGAAGCCTAAGTACTTAAGTCTTCTGCGACAGAGTTGGACTTTCTTTGGGTGGAACGTAAAGCCCGCGTCTTTGAACATTTTGAAAACACTGACTGCGTGTTCAACATGACTATCGAAGTCGGGTGAGTATGCTAAGTTGTCGTCAAAGAAACAGAATGCGTACTTGTATAAGGCTTCGCGGAGCACGCTGTCAGCTGCACGTTGGTACGTAGCAGGCGAGTTCATCAATCCCATAGGCATTTTGCGGAATTGATAAAGGCCTCTGTGACTCACGAAAGCTGTGTAGGGCTTGGAGGATTCCTCCATTTCAATTTGGTAAAACCCCTTGCTCGCGTCACTAGACGTAAAGAACTTAGCACCTCCCACGTGTAGGAGAATATGGTCGATCAGAGGAATTGGGTAGCAATCGGGCACTGTTAGTGCGTTTAAAGGCTTGTAGTAAACCAAAAATCGGAATGTTCCATCAGGCTTAGCCTTGACGAAAGCATTCGCAGACCACGGTGAGTCTGATGGTTCTATTATTTCGTGTCTAAGTAACTCGTCAAAGGTTTGATCAAACGCTTCTCTTTTACCTCTGGACATAGGAATGTACTTGGCTTGTACTGGTTTTGCACCAGGTAATAGTTCTATCTTGTGTTTGTATAACTCACAATTCCCGGGTGTTGTCGTGAACATATCTAGGTAAGGTAACAGAGCATAACGTAGCTTCCGCTTACGATTCTCTTCTAACTCTGCCGGGATCATAAGAAAATTGGGTCGCTCTGGGTAAAGATTTTCCAAGTTTTCTTCTTCTGGCTCTTTTTCATCTTTCAACCACTCATCGAACTCATCTGACCAAGTGAAAAGGACAGATTCAGGGATTTGTTCTGACGTGATCGACTCTTCTACCAGAAGGATGAGCTCATCGAGTCTTTGATTATTGACTTCGTCATTATTTAAGTCAGTTTGGTTTATGTACATGTGTTTGACGAAGGCACCCTCGAAGGACGAGTAAGGTATATAGTTCAGATCTGTTTTACCAAACCCAAAGGTGCTATCTTCGTTGTACTGGGCTATTTTCATAGTTTTTAGAAAATCTCTTCCGAGAAGAATGTAGTCCAAGAAGTTTGGAGCTAACGTACATTTTTGTTTGACTTTTCTACCTTGGATCTCAATGTCCAGGTATGCTATGTGAGTCAGTATTGTGGCACCAAACAGTCCTTGCACTGTTTTCTTTTCTTCTCTAAGTTCGTGTTGAACTTCTTTTAACTTTTTGATTATTTTGTCACCAATTACACAACTGCTGCTCCCAGTATCCATTAAGGCTGGGTACTTTTCGCCACAAATTGTGACTTCTGTGATTGCTCTTCCATTTGGTCTTTCACTAAGGCAGATTTCAAGTGGCTGACCAAGCGTTACTGCCTCCCGGACGCTTGGTTTTGACCGTTTCCCTGGTTGTGTTTTCTTGGGCAGTCTCGGCGGTAGTGATCTCCGCCACATTCAAAGCAACCAGCGGCTGGGCCTTCTCTGGAGCTTGAGTGACCTTGGCTCCCTCCCGAGTTAGAACGTGAGCGATTGGTATTTTGTGAACCCGATGCTTGGGGCTGCCCTACCTGGGGTATGTTACCGGGCCTAAATTCACCTCTATCATTACGGCTCGGACCAGGGGATTGGGAGTTCTGTCTGTGACCCTCACTAAACACAACGTGCCTTTCTGAGTTCCTGTTTCGATCTTTATCAAAAGGTCTTGCGTTGTCGTTTCTAGGGTACGGACTACCTCGTCCGCTGTCCCGATAACGCCCTTGGTCGCTAATTCTGTGATCTTGGCGATTATGGGTTTGATTTTGAGGATGGTCCTCGTATTCCCTATTTCTGTTTGTATTACGATCATATCGCTCGTTGGGGCTTGTACCCTGTCTGTATCGTTCTCTGCCCCGTTCTCTTGGTGGCTCGTAGTAATAGCCGGATCTCTGCTCTTGCGGAGTGTAAGATTGAGGCTTGTAACTTTTCATTCGGAAAACTGCCGCGTCTACTTTATCGGCTTTGAGCTTGAAGTCGTACAGCGACTTAAATTCTGATGTGTCGTGAAAGAGAGGAGCATATGTTGGGTTCAGTTTTCGGACGATTCGGCCGATGATATCTTGGGTGTCTAAGGGTTTTGACAACCGTGTGTAGTAGTCAATAATTCTTGACGTAAAGACTGTGAGAGGCTCGTCCTCACCTTGCATTCTCTGATCAAGCTCGATTTCAAGCTTGGTCAGGTGGGAGTAT
>VICI01003035.1:0-14454 GCA_019593645.1 Akabosia matsudoensis | reverse complement strand
AATAATTTAATATATTGTGATAAAAACTGAGATTTGTATTGTGCATAAAAATAATAAAAATGCTGAGAAGTTCGAGAGAAGGAAATTTGGTTGATGGTAACAGATTTGGAATATGAAATATACATAAATCTATAAAAATGAAATCAGCGCGAAATAACTTGCAAATTTATTGAAGCCCTAAAATATTCAGTGGTCACCTTCGAATAAATTCCGAAAAGACAAATGTTGAATGTATTCTGCAATAACTTCCACACAATTTCCTGATTTTATTTTATTTTAATCCAACGACGACAACAACCTATTTTACAGATTTTTCTTTGTTCGTTTCAAGGTTTCACAACTTAAGTAGATCTATATTTTCTATAACACAGGATCTAAACTGTATAAGTCATTAAGTGGAGGATTGGCAGTTTATTGTGCGTTTGGGTTTGCCCAGCTAAAAAATTACGGCTACAATATTACTACGCATTATATTCAATTATTTTCTGACATTCAAAAAGGGAAACTCTAATATTTTATTTAGCAGCCTTACATTGCCCTCCTTTCACCGTTATCCAGGCATAAGTCTTTCAATTTCAATAATTTCTGTATCATTTCGTTGGCAATTTAACAATTAACATAAAACGTAACATTATGAATTCATCGTGCCTCTATAATTTTAATTTCTTACTCACAATTGTATCGTGAAACTATCCTTGTAAAATCCTAATTGATTAAGTATTTTCGTAATGCATTCAAATATAATTTTCTTTAGTTCACCTTCCTGAAATTGGGTTACAGCAAAAGAGCTACTACACAACCTACTAAAAAGTTAACGAATTGTTTTATAGAATGATATCGTGAATTTTCGTCCACTAGTTAAAAATATCCTCAATATAGCAGTATCCGTTTCTCAATCGGTTTCCTACATATAGGACACTCATTAATCCTATCCCCACAACTTTGGCAGGTCCCATGTCCACATAAGAAGATCTGTTGAAAAGAAAGTTCAGCGTGTCAGGTTCCCCCAGATCAAATATATACAACTATGTAATGTAGTATGTTGACATTGGTTGATATGCTGTGATTTTTTTATCTGGCTTACCAAATTTCGCAGCCTATCCATACAAACAGGGCAGCTAGTTTGTTCTTTGATGTCCATTAGTTGTTGCTGTAACTTTTGCACATCACTGTAATCCTTACTGCCATTGTTCAAAAGCAGTTGTGTGTTTAGTCCATGAGCTGCTGCGAGGGCAGCATTGTTTGCATGCGTAATGTTGTCCGGGGAGATTGGCGGTGACAACCCCGAATTGCTACTTCCGCCCATAATCCCTCCACCTACAACTGCCGCGGCAGCCACCGCTGCGGCTGCTGCATGATGCTGATGGGTGCTTAAAAGATTGGCATCTTGAAAGGGAGGAATTCCACCCGGTGAAAGGTTTGACGGAGCGACCATTGGAGAAGTATTCGTATTGTTCGTATTGTTTGCTGCAGCCGCACTTGCCGAATTTCCAGTAATATGCATGTTTGCCACCGCGGCCGTTACAGCTGCAGCCACATTAGAATTCGCCGAGTTGTTGACAGCCGGAGACACAGCTGCAGCGTTCACCACCCCACCTCCAATTCCTCCAACAAGAGGAGTAACAACAACAGCCGTTGGAACGTTGGATGTTGAATTTGTTACGGTTGCGGCCGTTACTCCTGATGTCGCATTAGTATTATTGTTACTGTTATTATTGTTGGCGACACTGTTGCAGTTGTTGCTAGTCGAGCCGGGTGGAACCAGACTCGTTGTTGGAGGCGTTAGTACGACAAGATTTGATGCGGGCTTTGTCACTCCTCCAACGACGTTTTGCTGTTGCTGTCCAGACGAGCCAGTCCCCGAGGAGCTTAGAATTGAGCTCATTCTTTCAATTGGAGAACGGCAAGTAACACATTTTTTCATGATGCTAGCGCAGTTAGCACAAGCACAGATGTGACCACATGGCTTGAACTTGATAGATGCTCTTTGATCAGAACACACCAAGCATTCTTCAACCTAAGGGCGGAAAAAGAAAGGCAAAATATATAACAATACGAAAAGGAAAACGTCGAAAGTCTACTTGACAAACACAAGGGACGGAAGCGAACACTATATGGCTGTTGTGTGAGCGCCTTGCCTTTACTCTACAATAAATTTATCATCATTATTTTCACAACTTGTCTCTGTCAAAGCATGTCACGTTGTGCCTGGTCGTGAGCGAGACGAACACAAGAATTAAAAGTCGTGTCCGATCTTCCCCCTCTCAGTTTTGCTGAATGCATCACGCCTAAATTATTTCACATTGTAGCTCCGCTATACCTTTTTCGTCATTTATTCAAGTCACTTACTTTTGATCGACTTACAACCGGGGAGCGGCATAACAAGCATTTTTTCACTCTTGACCCACAGTGCTCACACGTTACGCAATGGCCACATGGAGAAAAGATAACTTCCCGGGGTGCATCTGAACACACCATACATTCATCTCCAGCTTCACTTGGGTCCAAACTTGGCGTAGGACTTTGCGCTTTAGCAGCCCCACCTTCAATCGGGTTCCTGCAACAAAAACACAGAAACAAAATGGATATTACTCTCAAGACAAGAATCCTTGAAAAACTGCTTGCACTCGTATGTAAGACGAGAAAAATACACAAAATGTTCGCAATAATAATTTTGATGATCACAATGGAATATCATCGTGTTATTCCAGTTATAGCAGAAAAAAGGGCAGGGCACATATCATCATCCAAAAGCTCCTAAAACATTTTACTCCATTATCACATTACAACTTTCACCAACTTTTTTCTCTCTCTCTTCCTTTTCCACTCTTTTTATACGTCTCCTCGTGCTGTTCAATGTTACTATTATACTTTTAGCATACCATTATCTCATTCACTTTTTTTAGACCACACCATTTCATCCATATTTCATTCAGATCAACACATCTTTTCTCTTTCTCTCCATCTCCCTCAACAGCCGTAATGGTAAAAGTGCCATAATATTATCATTCCACTGTTATGTTTCTCTTCAGCTCGGCAATAGAATGTGTATACGGAAAAGCCACTAGAGAGTTACAAGGCAAATAACCCAATGTTAAGAAAAGAGAAAAAAAAAGAAAACTTTTTCCTTGCTGATAATATTTATGACAGAAAAAAACATAATGCCCACATGTATTCATATAACTTTCTCTTTTTACCTACTCGCATACACAAAAGACAGTTATATTATTATGGCAGTTCTAGAACAAAGTACGAGAAAGGCATTTAGAGATAAAGGAAATAAAAAAGAATGAGGTGATATATGCATTAAATGTGACAAAAATTTCAACATTCGCTTCTGTCGCTAGCATACTTTCACCCCTTTCCAAGTAAGTACAGCATTCAGCTGCTACACGCGTGCATGATTTTTTTTTCTCTCTCTCTCTCCTGCCATCATCGTTGCAGTGTGAATCAATGGGATGAGGAACCAAAAGTTTGCATTCTTTTGAAGAAACAATGAAGATGAGTAGAAGGGAAGCAACTTGAACGGCTTTATTGGCGTATGCATTTAGTTTTTATTTGAAACAACAAAAGGAAACGTTATGGAGGAAGAACATAGTCGCGGAAGGAAAAACGAGCTTGAATCGCTATCGCAACTGCCGGCATTTATTGTCATCATTGCTATACAATTTTTGGTGTATGGATCCAGGCAGAATCATTAGACTCTCGAGAAAGTGAAAGAGAGAACAACTGTGCAGGGGAAACGTAACATAGAATAAAATAATTCATCAAAGTAGAGAATATCCTACGTGGGCAATATAAAAATGAGGAAGAGAGAACAGGACCAAGAGAGAAAGTACAAAGACAGATAGCCTCATAAAAATATAAAAATACAGGACTTCTTTCCTAGTCCAGGTCTACGTTTTTTCTCTTTCTTTTACGCTTCACTTGAAGTCGTCTTCTAGTTGCGTTTGGGCTGTGTTTCTTTCTTCCCAGAATAGTTACGAGGGAGAGAGAAAGAAGCTAAAACTGTGTGCTTCAGATGCTCATTTTTTCCCTTCAGGCTGATTACATGGTAAGTGCAGGAAGGCTCAAAATGGTGAAAAGAAAAACAGGATTCTAGTGAAGACCACTTTCCTCACTATACACATGGACACATGTGAATTTTTACAAAAGTCTAGACAAGTCTTGGTTATAGCAAACGAGAAAGTATGAGACGAAATTCCAGTAACATAAAATAGTCTATAGAGTATGCACGGCACATCATCACGAGAAAAAAATAGTAGCCGCAAGTTGGCTAGCATCCGGAGTATTATAATGATATCCATCATTTTAAGAAACAAAAGTAGTTTTCTCTAAGGAAAGAAAATTTACTTCAGTTTCTTTACCGAAAAACGGAGACGAGATGTGGAACGTAATGTTGAAACTTGGTTAGTATACAAAACCATTTATGAACTCATAAGCGAAAGAGGCATCCATCCCATTATTTTGATGTAAGCATTTATAAATGTATTTCTGCATATAACCATTGTCTTTTTTGACTGCACAACTCATTCTTTTCCTTTCTTTTGAAACTTTGGCGGGGGAAATACAACAAGAATTTTATCCAACAAAACTGTCTGATTGAAGAGTGAAAAGACAAAAAAAAGGAGAAGTGATTCACAACTTTCAACAAAAAGGATGGCAGATTGTCCAGCCTGCAATTCAAACACAAAAAGTTTGTACAAGGGCTAGACAAATGAAGCGAAGCTTCAGTTGGACTCAACAGAAGAAAAAGAACATCGAAAAAGAAGAGAAACGAAAAATATAAGAGATAGATGTGGACAAGGACAGTTTCTACACTGATTTTGAGTTATGGTCAAGAGGAGTGTGTGGGCTGGCCTAGGCGAAGGATTCATACAAACCGTACTCCAATATTACTAGCGTTATTTTGGCATTTTCATGAAAATTGATGATTTTAATTTACAAATGGAGCGGTTATCATTTGATCAGAGTGGGTAGTTTATCCGAATTGAAAAATCAAAGGAGAACTGGTTCCCGTCAGCATATTTGCATAGTGAGCATTTTGCCATGTAGAAGTTGTTTTCATGGATGAGTTTCATGCAGATGTTGATTTATGTAGGAAAATTTAGCAAATCAAAATTACTACAGCAATGTAATGCTGTAAGTGGAAAGAATGCCTAAATGAAAGCGCTCGGAAACAAAATGAAAAAAAGATACCAGGGGTAAGGGTAAAATACCTAAACTGTGCTGCAATGATAGCAATTTAAGTAATTATGCAGGAAATATATGTCTTTTAATTAAGTTGTCGTAACCGTTACTGCTTTTTGGATGCAATGCCAGTTAAAAACTTCCAGCACCAACAGGAACGCCACTATTAATAACCGCAATATTCTACCATGAAGTTGAGTCGTAAAATAAACCCGTCATATTTACTTACGTGACATTTCTTTCATTTCGAGAGTGCTGAAGCGCCCGGCACAAATTAGGATCTGAAATATACACAAAGGCAAAATTATTAAGAAAATTCTAAACAAACCTTCCACTTTTACTCAACTATACAAGGCAGCTTACCCGGACATAGATCCAGCGCACACTGAGATTTTTTATTTCGAATTCGTCATATCAGCACCATTTGCAGCAAGAAAGATGGCAATAGAAGCGGAAGACTTCCTGTCGGATGCAGCCGGTCCCAGTCCAATGATAAACTACATTTTGATATTTTTTAAGTAAAAAAATGTTTATTTTTCAAAAATATTTCGAAAAAAAAAATCAAACATCACTTATGCATCATCCAAACTGGAAAAACTACGCCACTTTGGGGCAGCTTTTCGCTATAAAACCAATTCATAAATAATACAAAGAATGACCATCAATATTTGCGTGTTTTCTTCATGTACCCAAACTTACTACGTATTTACCATAGTAAACTACAACAAAACATAAAATGCTTTAGCAAACAAGTGACTTTGCCGCAAATGGAAGTCACCGACTGAACGAATACAGGCTTCCAAATACGAAATCCCTTCACCGTCCATTTTTTTCCTTTTTCAAAATATCGTCTTTATTTGAGTGTAGAGAGAACATTCATAAACCACTTGAACGTTGAGACTTGTTAGAATTTGTGTGTCCAATTCACACACACACAACTTCATAACATTAATGCACACATAGAATGTACTTGACAACAGCTTACGCGTAACTACTACAGTAAAAAATCGACTGCTAACTCGATCGACTCTGTGAACTACCAAAACTAACTGGTTTTTGTGTTTGAGAAGGAAGAGAAAACGGAAGGGGTCACAAGTGCACGATTTTTTTACGACCATTCCTTTTTTCCGCTTTTCCCTTCTCATTTTTATTCTGATTGCAACTTTCTTCGCCTTGCTTTTTCCAAACCGTTCAAAAACGCCAATCTTCACTTGATTTTCATCTTTCACTTTTGCAATAAGAGCAAAAAATATATCTACCACTTGTCTGCTATTTTTTCCTATAACGATGACAAAAAAAATCGTTGGAATGAGACATGGATAAAAAAAGCAATAAAGATTTTGACGGTCGGGCGGGTATCGACAGTTCCACCCTCGTCAAATCCTTTTCTCTCTTTTCTCAATTTTCGCTTGGTTTATTATAAAATTGTATAAGATCATTCATCTTGTGTATCTCTTGACAAAGTTATAACTTTTATTAGAAAAATACCACGATTTGATCATTTACTCAGAGTGTTTATAACGGGTAGATCCTTTGCTCGTTGTTTCATTTTTTAGAACCTCCCACATGAAAAATAATTTACTTTTTATGAATGCTAAGGGCTTCCAGACATTCTCCGAGTTTGAATAAAATGGCTTCCCCAAATACATAAAAATCCGGGCTGGCAAAATTCTATACAGACTCAGTTACTTTGAATACTCTGCTGAAAGACTGAAAAAGAGCTAGTCGCTTTATTACGGAGATTCGCATTGTTGTCATCATCATTATTACATTTACTTAATAAATAAAACATCCACTCAATTAGCTCACATAAACCACTACGCAGTCATTTCAATTCCCTTTTTTCATCAAAAACCTCCTAGAAAAAAGTTACTCACAGAGGCAATATCCTTTTCTCTCAGGATATATTTTTTCTCTCCCTCCATTGTTCTTGCAAAATTCAACGATTGATGAAAAATATGTGGAGCTGGAGTGAACGCGATTTCTCCTTGTGATTCCGAAATTGAGAAACTGGATAAAACGAAGGAATTTCTCTTGATGGAAAGCATAACGACCACAGTTTCTTTCTCAAAGATGTACCTTTTCTTGACAGATCTTTTCTCATCTTATCATGGCCGTGGTCTGCTTTATCTTCTGTTTTTCTACGTGAATGCTGGTGTGTGTTTGTGTGCATAAAAATAGGGTCTGAGACATGAGTACGCTAGGGATTCTAAGAAGACACATTTGGAGCATATAATTCCATTAGTCAGATCAACTCGTCTCTATTACCATTTTCTCGTCGGTCCTATTGGGACTGGATGATGAGTAGAGGAAAACAGATACTATCAAAAGTTCGGATGAATTTGCATAGTAGCATATACACCAAAAGTAAATTCAATGCAATCCTGCTGTTTTTGCGAAAATACACAAGTACGTAGGTAAACAGAGATCTTCAATGGGAAAGAGGCGATTGCCAAAAGGAAACCAAAAATCAGTACAACGTGGTTGTGGAAGAACCGTACATGTACCGAGGGTGAAAGTGGTTTGTATTTCAAAAGAGAGTCACCCTACGGGACAATAATAGCAGCACTGTCAATCTGTAAAAAACCTTTCCTTCTTGAGGTAGATACTTCTGTTCAAAGTTGAAAGACAGCTTTTAATTTTCTATCTGTCTGGCGACTTTCTGTTTTCCACAGGTGAGTCAGTTCTCCCATTTACCAGTTCTCAAAAGCAAAATAAAGAAATCCAGATGTCTCCGTCTCTTTTGTTTTATGTAAGAATCGCGTCAGTTTGATTTCACTGATCTTAAAGAATACGAATACGTGTTTCCCTTTATTCATGATTCAATGCGAAAAATGGCATGCAATAGATCAAAACAACAATGAAATCTGTTGGAATAACTCAACCAAAAAGTGTAGATCTTGGCTCGACGTATCTATTGCATTTAAAAACCATTACAAAATGTGATTTGTCGGAAGTCACCTTCTATTTGAAACTTCCGCGCTTCAAACATCCTTTAGAGATTTAGATTGTGAAACAGGGAAATAAACTGCGGTGTACAAACACAATATCGACCTTCTGACATTTAACCATTGAAAGAGTTTGCACGTTTCCCGAGCAACTATTTTAGTAATTTCGTCTGTCTCTTCAGATCGTCATATGCTTTATGGCAAAGATAGTTGAAACAGCCCACAAGAGACGCAAACTAAGCGAATGCACAGAGACAGAGAATCATTCGAGAGAAACTGGCACTAACGTGCTTCTTTTCTTTTTTCCAAGCCAGCCCTCTGATTCCTTGTGACAGTGGTTGAGACAGCTACTCTGGTCACAGTTTATTTTGCTAAAGAGGTAGCTCAAAAGGTTCTCTAACGACCACGCATTATACATTTTGCCTCTAAAAATGAATAAAAAATTCTCCTTTTTTCAAACTTTTTCTTAGTCGTTTCTTCCAAAAAAAACCCATCACTAAGAAAAACTTTTTCTTCAGATTCAATGTGGCTTAGTGCAATGCACTGATGTTGTCGTTTAGGTACCAGTTTCGTTATAAAACTTAAAACCACTATCCAACTACATTTCTTACCTTACTAACGTCCTGATGAACATCCTGAAGTTGGCGAAGCTGAGAGAGAGTGTGATGACGTAAAGCTTCATGGAGTGGGGTATCTCCATCCTTGTCAGCCAAATTGAGATTTGCACCCGCCCGGACCAACAGCTGCAACAAATGATAGCCATATTAGACAAGTTAAGTAAAAAATAGTATTAGAAAAAAGTACTCTGAAAAAAAAATTCTGCTCCTAGCTACAAAAAAGCAAAGCTTTCTTAAGTTTCCTACTTTCACTTTTTTTGTTCAATTTTCTTCTGCTCTCTTCATTTCATTCCGGAGTTTTTTTTTCGCCTCCTGATATAACTCTATGAACTACCATAAAAAAATCTTTAAATAAGGTTTGTAATAACTTTGGCTTGACTAGTATAAAAAAACTCTTCACATAGTAATAATAGTAATGACGAGAGGACTATCAAGATGGTGCAATATTACAACCAACACTGCTATTTTTCCAAGTCGTCTGTGTTTGTCGTTGACTTTCTCCTCCTTTTGTTGAGACGACGGTGATGATGCTACTTAACTTTTTGCTTTCTTCACCATTTCATCATCGATTACCTCACTGGTGCCGCGTCAACCCAGCATCCAACAATCCCCACTTTAGCGAACACTCCATATGAAAAGTCTCATCGAGAGCAAATATTTTAGCAAAGCTTAGTTCACCTCAGTGGATGATAATCATTATCATCATCGTCCTGTTTTTTTTACCAAAGTGACAACAACTAAACAAACATAGGCAACGACGAAAATACCAAAAAAGGATACGACAAGTTGTTGACTAGAGACTCACAGTCGTTAAAAGTTGAAAAAAAAACATCAGTGGGGATCCATTCAGCTTCATATACAACATTTACAGAACTAAAACCGTATTTAAGTCTAACAACGGCAACAACATGAACCAAAGTATTATCATAAATACTACCGCCACCACTATCTAAACGAGAAACACAAAAAAGTTGCATAGCATTTTGTTTTAAAAGACATGGAAAGTTTTGAAAAGAAAACTCTCAACAAATGTACAATCATATTAAAGATACAAAGCTACCTATTTTGTTTGTTTGTTTCCATCCTATAGGCATCAAAATAGCTATAGACCGGTCTCTCCCTGTTTTACTCGTCTTAGGAGGGAGTATAAACTAAACAACACTAAAGAAAATCATAAAATATAGGTTGCTTGGTGCACTCTGCACTTTCTCTGGAATCCTCTACTTTCCCTCGTATCATTCGAGTCCCAGAAGGGAAGTGATAATCCTACAGCCCATCTATTTTGATTTTATAAACTAATAATGCTTTCCCTAAGTACTCGGGAGCTTTTTAAAGTTTTCTTCTTGATGTTGCTAAGCTTGAAATGCAATATACAATGCTCTATAAAGACGTTTGAATGTCTTCGTTCAAACTTCAGGTATTCTTGCAAGGATTTATGCGTGAAAATTAGAAAATACGAAAAAAATACTCTAATTATTATTCTAGTGGAACAGCAGCCAAACCTAATTTGATAGTCAATATTGCGTTCTTTTCGTTCCTAAGTTTCAGTCTGGTTTAACTGCTTTTGTCTTAGGAGTAAAACCAAAAAAACACAAAGCTACTTCGTCTTCTTATCGTTTTCTATGACGGGATTATTACTCCGTTGTCTTTATCATTACTACCCTCCACATTATCATTATGCATGTGACAGGAGGATTTTCTCATAAACATGATGAAATTTCATAAAACCATCCTTGTGGCGAAAAAAGTAATAGTCTGCGCTGTAACAACATTTTCCTGAAAGAATTATGATATACAATATAAAAATATTTTCCTGTGTGAAATTTATAAAGTATATGGCCAGTTTTTGGAGCCAGTAAACCACACGAAAAAAGCAAAAATGCCACTCAGACCGATATCCCAAGCTCTGTAAGGACTAGAAACGGTAAAAGAAGAACAAACCCCAACACCGTAGGGAAGAGGATTACTCGGTCGCTAACTTTGTTACTTTTCATATACCACTCGTGGGGCTATACTATTCCAAACTGCTGTTTATGCATGTAAAAAGGAAAAAAAATAAAAAACATGGGAATAATAACATCGCTCACATAAAGTGAAAGTCACAGCGTTTTTTTTTACATGAACTTCATACGTAGTGGTTTTTTGTCTACTTTCTCCGCCTTACCAAAACAAGATCACCAAGGAACAACAAGCTTTTTCCTGTTTATTTTTATTTTTAAAGCATTTTTAGTTGAACATTTTACGAAAAAAGTTTTAAATTGGAGCTGAGGGGAGGGGATGGAAAATATGATGTAGTTTGGGCTGTCACTTATTTATATAGCGGCTGCTTATGGTATTATATATTGAAAAGGTCAAAATTACTGTGTATCTCAAAGAAATATTATCACAATTTTAGCCCAGTTACCAACCCTGCAAACTTCTGTAGTTACTAGTGCCAAACACGTAGGTCTTCATGGAAACATACGCCATATGAAGACACACAAAAAAAACCTCATTTCGTTGCACTTTAGAGTTACTGCAAGATTTAGTTGGCATGGTGATAAAAAGTATGTTCTCAAAATTGGAAGTCCAACAATTCAAGAAAATTACACACAAAAAAGTGGAAAAAGTTCTGATTAACAACACGAATGGAAACGTGAAACCACTCATCTTATCAGCTTTGAGTTGCCTTTAAAAACTATTTCGTATTACTCTCGCATACATATATATGCGTTTCTCGTTTAGAGCCCGTCAGGGTAATATTTAAATTTTTTTTGAAGTGTGTCTGCCTATGCGCTTCATGCCTTTCAAAAGGTAAAATGATTATCATCAAAGAGAAAGTGTGGAATCCCGCATTTACCAGAATGCCCACATAATTGACTCTTTTTTACCGTAAAACCACAAAATTCAGTTTTCTTCCACAACGTCGACAGCACCGCTACTTTATTAATAAACATTTGTTCCATTGACTGGGTCTACTTGGCAAAAAAAAACTCAACTCGACTCTTCTCTCTTTCTCTTCATCGAAAAAAGTGTAACAGAATATTTATTGAGTCACTCACCAGCCGTTTTCCCTCTCACTAACCCATCCCTTTTAGAGTTCATGTGCCTATAAAATATACACTTCGACTCATTCAACCGTCGAATGAGTTTGAACAACCGTAAACATGAGCAGGTAATAAGCTCCCCTGGAAAAACAAGCATCTTATTATGCTGATACCTACGTAAAGCAATCAAGCGATAAATCATAGCGACTGAAAACTTAAACTAACACCGCAAAAACTTTTTCTCTCGTCTGATGTAACAAAACGTACGCCTAGAACATTTCCTGCTGGAGACAGCAAATTATAAGCAGAACATAACGATTCAGTGCCCCTTATGTCTCATCTCATGTGTTTTTTGCTCGACAGATTTTATTTTATAGCAGAGCTTTCCCTCTAATGTTACTTCTTTGTAGTATCTCTTGAAGTTTAATTTGATATTTCACATCTAAGGTAGAAAAAATGTCGAGAAAACAGAACATTGATAAATAGGCACTGCATAATCTAATAAGTACGACATCATCAAGTTAAGCCATCTCATTTACTCCACACTTCCAAAAACTCCTCGTCCACCCCTAGATACATATAACGCTGAACATGCTTCCACTACGCTGCCAAGCAATAATACAGCTTTTCTGTTATTTTTAGCTTACTATAGGCATAATGCGAACTATAGTAACGCTACAGTTGTACAGAACATTTGAAAATATGTATACAAAAATCAACATGAGATCATTCCCGATTTATATAAAATATATATGTACCAAAATCAGCAAAACACAGGGATTTTTGTACCGTTCTCATCTCATTGGTAATATTATTTTGCTTGATAAAACATTCATTGGAAAAACAATGGTCTAGTTAAATAGATAGAAAACGCCCATGTTTTCTAATGGTTTGCAACAACGAGCCCATCAAGAGAAATCCTGTGGTGCTTTGCTACTCTCATTTGTTTTGCTTATATGTATTATATCATAACAAGTTGGTGGGAAATGTTTTCTTGTATTCTCAGGAAAGGCACTATAGGTACGCGAAGAAAACTGGCCGGAGAAACGATGAGATAAAATAAAGAGAAAGTAACTTGGAAGGAGCTTAACTCACGAGTAGACTGATTTCTTGCCTTCAAAAATTGTATCCTAAGCTAAGAAGCTAAACGAATCTTGGAGAGAGAACTGAGAGAGAAAAAAAATCGTTTTTGTAGTATCAATACGAAAACTAGGATCTAATCTAATACTACCGCTCTGCTGCTGACTAACAAGACTGAAGAGAGGAAGGGAGTGGGAATATCGAAAGAGGAAAAAACTCCACAACCGTCCCAAGTAAATAAGGCGAATGTGCAATAAATCAAAGCAGAAATACATGAAAAAGAAGACAAACGAGTATTTTTCCAATTCCGTGCAAAAAAATAGACTATCCTCGGGAGCTATATCGGTTGCAATAAGCATTTCAGATTGTATTGAAACTAAGAGCAAGAACATTTACAACAGACAAAAAAATAAACTGGTTCGTTTTTCATACTCTTTACCAACTTACCCGGACTATCTGTGCATGTTGACGTTCTACCGCCAAGTGAAGAGCCGTCTGCAAATTAATGTTTTGTAGATCCAGGTTGGCTGACCCTTCACGAACTAGCAGCTCGGCAACCTGTGTGGAATCACAGTATAAAAGAGAAAATTGTAGACAGAGGCTAAAAAATTGGAAGTGTAGATGTGAGTAATATGAACAAACATCAATATCAGGTTAACTTGATGAAAAACACTAGACAGCTTGTTTCAACTCTAATAAAAACATATTTCGCTAGGGCTCCTCCACGTTTTTCATTATATTCTTCTTATTTGCCCCCTATATACCTTTTTCTCCTCCTATTGACTCTTTATTTTAGCGTTTATACACACATTACTGTATTTCTTTTTCGAGTGAGAAAAAAAACAACAACATATGAGATTGGGTGGGTATCGCAATCGGACTGATTGGAGAAGCTGAAAAATAGAACTTATGTTCATTTATATGGATTTTTACACACTCGCATTACGAGCTACAATAGATTTTTCCTCGAAATGCACAAAAAAGCAGTCATCCTCATCGTTGTGATCATGAAAATGCTCGAGAAAACACAAGTAGTTTGTAAGTAATGAAAAGAGAAAGGAAAAGCTTTTCATTCATTTATTGATACATGTATACGCACACAGACATAGAGATAATTTGTAACAACAGAAAATCATAATATAGATGGATAGGCGCTATTCGTTTGTGTCAGACATTACAACAGGCAGTTCGTTACAGAACACCAGGAACCTAACTAGAGCTGAGCAAAGTGTGCAATCCACGTCAATCCTAAATTACTACAAAGTGAGAGAAGAAAAGGAGAGAATGAATGAGAAGGAAACAAAAACGATAAAACATAATATTGCACGTCACGTTGGATAGGGACATATAAAATTCACTTGTAGTAGTCAACCAGTCACTCATTCACAGGATTTTTTTTAAAATCAGCTAGAAGGCAAAAAAAGAGGGTAACATTCATATAAAAACGCACCGTCTCGTGAAGTAAAATAAGAGAATAGGTATACTCGTGAAAAATAGATTGTGTGTGCTATTAAGTAAAGAAGCATGAACTCTCGTGTTTCCTACTCTTTTTTTACTTATCCAGTCGTGGCATTATAACCTGATCGTTTGTCA
>VICI01003034.1:0-14459 GCA_019593645.1 Akabosia matsudoensis | reverse complement strand
AAAAAATTGTTGATTGTTCGTTATGCAAGAATATGTCTCTTTCGGTGCTTACCTACTATATTCGGCGAGTTGCCGGGTTTATTCGATGGGAAAGTAACTTAAAGGGCAGGCTTCGGGTATCTGACTGAACTCTGATTTGATGTAGATTTTACCATGATTCTTTTCATTAACGTACCGGGTATTTCATAAACAGCGAACCATTAATAACTGACTTGTACGTAAAATTCTTATTTCAAAAACATGTAATAAAACTTTTTCGTTTTTTTCAAATTTCTTTTTCAATGATTTGAACGATATCAGAAGACATGGTTTTGACGAAAGATAGTTTATTGGTAACGTTTCGATCAAATTTCTTTTGACCATCTTATTCAAAACCTTAACAAGTATTACCATTAAAATTTTTCAACTGCACTCTTTAGTTCCAGAGATACTCAGTTTTTTTAAATAAAAAAGTTCATTAAACGGGCCTTCCGACCGTGTGGATCCGCGTGTGCGCTTCCAACTCGAACTGAGAGAAATTGACTCGAATCTACATGAGGTTAGGAACTTGGTCACGAAACTTGGAAAAACAAATAAATGGTGTGAGTGATGTTTATGAACCACCCTGTGTATTGAAGAAACGTACCTCGTCTCGTGTGTGAATGGTCACCTTCGTTAAAGCATGCGGTCATGCGGAAAACGTTTTGAAGTTTAACAGGAGCAAGCGGACTCAAAAGCAAACTTACACAATCAAGTTAGTATTTTTCAAAGAATTCTTGGGCACAATTTGAGCAGTTACACTAGATTCCATTTCGATTCTTTGCTTGCGTTCGTTGTCCTATTATTGCAAAAATGCTGAAATGGTGCTCTCCCAAAAGCTATATTTACCCAAATGCATTACTAATTTAAAAGAGTCATATGGTCAACTTTTTCAACATGATTCCATGAAAATTTCAAGTGCATTGCAACCAATAAAGGAATTTGGATGATTTTTTTTGTTTTACTATTTCTTTCAGGCTTCATTTAGATATTCTTACCGAAACGGGGGGACTGTAGTTGATCTTCCTCAAAGTTCTACATACTTTTATTGAGCTGAGAAGGCAGTATTTTGTAGATAGAAACCCATCGCTAAACCGAAGTACCGGTATTGATGACCATATTGAAAAGGAAAGGAAGAGAATGAGAAAGCTGCAAATCGTTCCAAATCGAACCCTCTCACCTTCTCGTTGATGGCAGTCCTTAAGTCGCGGATTCCTCTCAATTCGCGAAAGTATAATCACTATCAATACTGAATTGAACCTTTTCTTCCCGTAGAAACTCTGTTGAGCATACAGCCAGCCGTGCAAAAAGCTATCTCTTATTACGTTTTTCCATGCTAAGTTTTTAACAAAATGTATACTCAGACACTTAACTGAAATCAATAGATAAAGCAAACACTCAATACCATTCTTTTTACTTTCGCCTCCGAAAAAGTGCAAGGATACGGTTGGATTGAGTTCTGCAGAGAACTTTCTATCATGAGCCAATCAATTTCAACTACACATGAAGGAGTCTTGACTCACATATAAATAAACCAAGTCAGTTCCAATTACAGTCAGCATATTGCAGGAAAATTGGAACTGCAAGTTTTTAGGAGTATGTAACTACGGTGCTCAGTAAATCCTCTAACTGCCTACTGTCTTTCAAATCAACAATTTCACCAAAAAAAAAACGTTGGCCGTGCTTAATGATGTTTGACAGTTGCTGTATCCTGGGTTAGGCTATAAATGCGTTTTGTTTCTATCGCGAGCAGACTTGACTCTCATGGCGAAACTGTACTATTAGTAATGGCACTGCCACAGATTTCTACAACTTGGCCAACTCAAAGTATTAAACTTGGCGCATCGCTTTATTTTTCGATTTTATGATACATCCTGTGATTTCATGGTTGGTTGGAGCGGAATTGAGGTTAAAATGCATTACCATTAAGGGAATTTTTATGTTTCTGAAACAAAATGCTTCAAGACACAACTGAAGAGAAAAAGAAAATATGAAATGAGCACATTAAGTTATGATTAAGGCCTTTCGAGTGCTCTCATTGGGACCCGTGTGGGTTGAGCAACATTCTGACACATGTTTGCTTTCACTCAACTTTTCTTTTGTAGAGAAGATCTAAGAATAGTTTAGCAAAAAATGTAGACACAGGAAAATCTAATGATGAATAATACAGTAAAGAAGATTGCCAGATGGAAACGGAACCCTTGCCTTTTAGTCTCTTGTTTTAACTATTCTTTTGTTTGACATGATACAGCCATTTATGCAACGTACCACAAGTAGGAAAAAGGCCTTAGTCATAATCTTCATGGAAAAAATATTTCGCAAAAGGGTACAATTCTATTCTAGCATATGCAATTATGTTTCTGTAAGAAAAAAGGAACTTGGCATTTACTGTAAAACAGAAGACATACCATCAGGAGAGGAGACCCCAAATTTCCCCACAAGACTGGTCCAGTCCTGCACAAAATGGAAGCCTGCTACAAGCATTACATGTTTGCATGTTTCCCTCTTAAACACTTATACTTTAGCAGTTGCTACATTTCCAGCCCAAACTAATAAAGGAAAGTAATTGTGTTCAGACGAATGTTGTATCGCTATGAAGATAAGTGACCACACACACCAAGGAAAAAGTAAAATAAGCGGTTCTCAAAATTAAAGTTACATTAGCTACGCATGAAAGTAGGAGAACTTATCATTATTAAATTGGCAAAATGTACCATATTGAATTTATGCGACTCGAACGTTTTCCCAAAAGTTGGTTCACTACATTGCAAATAACGGCCATGGTTCCCACGAACCGTGCTGGCTTGCGGTAGGGAAATGCTTTTGGTTTTATTTCAAACGTATGCGTGCTTGTTAGTTAGTATGGTCCAATGCCTTTGAGAAGAAAGAAAAACACGATCATGCTGTATAAATCTCTATTTCAGAAATTGGATAACCGCTTTTCATTCCATGAAATGTCATGGCTTCATGGATGCGCTGTGTTGGTGTATTTGAGTTCTTCCTGTGTCAATTTTCATATGTAATTGCCCGAATGTACTGCTTTTATTTTTTGAATTTGGGCAGACTATTTACGTTCATGTTTTTTAAAACCTTTGGCTCCGCTCCGTACTCGTCCAAAATTGGTGCGCACAGATGCACTAGACTGAGCTAGGGAAACTTGTCAGATGCAGAAGTGCAAATGCCTGTAAATGGGATCTTAGTTTTCTGATCCGTTTGAAGTATCATGTAATCCTGCCACGTGGTATTACAAAGGCTTGTCCGTATCGAAACTAGCACATACTGCTGTGGTCATGTCCAGTTGCTTGTGTCTGAGCCGAAATTCCATTTATCTAGGATAACAAAGGGATTTGGATTTGTGCTACTTACAAAAACGCTTTTGGCATAAAAACAATTTCCTGTCGTAAAATATTCAAACATTTCTTTTTGAGCAGGAAAAAGAGAGCATTTGAAATAATCCTAATAGGTACGTGAACAAATTTTGCATTATCTAATATTCGGTAAAATTTTGCCGACTACCCATTTTAATACAGGAAGCATTGCATGTAATCTAACGCAATGTTTAGCACTGTCTTGATTTGGCAGAACGTTATTCTTGATTTGTTATCGTAATTGCTCTCTTGGACTGGGCTACACTAACGCAGCACTAAACTTACTGGAGAACGACACTGGCTGTTAATTCATATTTATCATCGTTTGCTTACTAAAGGCTTTTGAAATACCTACGATTAGAAAACTCTTAATTTAACCAAATAATTGCCTGGTGTAGGAAAAATGGAAACTATTCTAGTAGCCATGGGTCCACAGTACAATCAGCAGTGTAGTACTGATGTTTCTTGGAAATTTAATGTTTTAGTCTCAAGGCAGAGAAAGGAACACGCTTGCTGAATTTCATGTCACATGAAAAATGGTGGAAGAATGTGCAAGCAACCTTCTGTTTGTTGAAAGAAACGAACTGGCCATGCATGAAAAGGCCGAACTCGGTCAACGGTAAAAGAAGATAAGCACAGTTACTTACATCTTTCATAAATAAAAGCCATAATTCAAAGAGAAAGTTTGACAAATAGATTAGCTAAGATATTTTTCATAGTTATTCTGAAGGAACTTCGCATTTTGACGATATCAACAGGGAAGCGTTTCCGCAACAAATATATCATACTTTGACTTTCATCCTTTCAACGTGCAAACCTTTATACTCAAATTGAAAGCCTACGCGTAGCAACTTTTATTTATCGCTGTTTGTGTCCATTCTAGAACTGCTGGAACTAACCAAGTTTTTGTTTATGAAAATGTGCATTCTGCGGTTTCATGCCTTTATTTCAAAATCATGACAAGATATATAAATATAACAAATAAGTCATAGCACACGGTCTCGCATATTCTAAATATAAATGCAATCGTCCTTTTCGTCACGTAATGAAAGAAAAGCCAAATTAGAAATGCTCCAGGTTATGGTTTCAGACAATCATTATGAGAGCCAGTAAGCAGAACACTATTCTCGATAGTGAGACCGTCAGTCTGATTGCCTCGCCTTCTCCGCGTTGGACGGCAGCAGGAAGTTCACCTTCAAGTTGTCACATTCATCCTTGATTAATTCAATGGAATTATGTCAAATTGTAAAATGAAGGAACATACCATTAACAACATGAACAGTGACAGTGTACTTAGAGTAAGAACCCACTTTACAACTATATCCACCAGAGTCCCCAGTTTGTAACCATAAAATGGAAAGTTGAATGAATGCTTCACCAAGCTCTTCCCCTTTCCTCACTCTGAAAATATGTCATTTCAAGGAGATTTTTTTCATAGTTTTTACACTTCAAGTACATACTCCAAAAAATCAGGTAACCTAATAAAAGCTCACTTCATTTTAATGCGATTGTCGGTCCCAGGCTTAAGTGGCCTGTCTCCTTTCAGCCATGAAACTTTCTCTTCGAATTGATCAGTATTAGTAGCTTTGCATGTAAGATGAAGGGAGGAATCTACTTTGTAATGGCGTTCTGTCACCAAATGACCATGTTCATCTTGAATCACTACCATTGGAGCTGCGAAGTGAAATGATTGAAGTCAAGATGGCGAAAAATCATAAGGATCATGTCAATAAAGTCAGGATCTTATTTTCCCAGAATGTAACTTACAAGTGATCATCAGGTGGTAGATAAGCGTTTTTGCTGGATGGGTTGACACTTGGCAGTGATACTCTCCTTCATCTTGTTTTCGCAAAGAGGTTATGGACAAGCGCCAATTTTCTGGGTATCGAAACTGCAGAATCAGCCTTGGATCATTGTAATAAGTTGCGTTTCCGACTGTAATGAGCTGTAAGTTCTCATCTCGCTTCCTCAACCAGGAGACCTGTACAAGATAATAACAAATAGTTGAAAAAATATCACAAGATGTGTATCTGTCTCTGCCAATGTGTTTACTCTTAGATTTACCGTTCGCCCATGCAGCATGATCACCGTACAATCTAAACTCACGTTGTCTCCAGCCTTGGCCGTAATGTGGATGGTTGTTTGATTTGAATCGAAATACGGCTCAGAAGCTGCACCTCGAAGTGAACCCGATTGGAAGTTTAGGGGCTCTGCGCGTGCAAGTAGCCTCCTGTTCCTTACGAGAGGTTGTGTATCTGTTTAAAAAATCACTCTGCAAACTGAAACTGCGTTCAAAATGAATTTGGTATTATTTTTTGTATTGCTGATATATCTACCATCTTGTCGTGTATTATTTGTAATTTCGTCAGACTTGTTTCTTAAATCTCCTGTCATCGACAAAGTTTCTACGATTTTCGTAGCTGACATGGTCGATGCAGAATTTAACGAATGGTTGTTTTTCCCCACTAAGGGCTGGTGCGAAGGTATTGTAGTAACTGGATTTGTGGTAGTTAAAGCTCGAAGTACGGATGTAGTGATTTCTGGTGGTGCCAGTGCTGCTGTTGACATATTCCATACTTGAGATTTCATTTCACTTAGGTAACGATGATCTGTTAGGGAAAAATTAAAACTTTCTTTAAGAGCTACAAACTAATGAAAGTTACAAAATACTATGCCTTTTGCAAAATTTGAGAATATGGAATGCGAGAAATTTCAGAAAGAAAGCCATAGAAATCGACAAAGAATTGAGCACGGGAACCTTAGAAAAGAACGGAGTAAAGATGCCTTTGTTTGTTGAATCACATCACGATAGAAATATCATATCCTATGTGAATCTGAGATAGAAGTCCCTGAAAATAATTCTAGAGACAGGAAAGTCTGAAAATGAATAATAGCTGGATATAAGCTGATGACCGTGAAACCGAGACGGCTGTCTGGAAACAAGCCGTGCTGAGCTGAAATGTGTTGACTTAAATATTTATCAAGAATGCTATCAACATATTTCAGATGAAAGGACGTGATTTCATTTAAAAAGTAGTTTGTCGTTGACAAAAAGGGATTGTGTTACACACGAAAACAAACAAGTGTTACGCAGCCGTGTGATAACAATTTTTTATCCATGTGTGTCATATTATATCCACCATCCAAATGCGAATCGTCTTTTTGCATATCCTCTGGGAGTTTTAGTTCAAAAGTTTGCGAAAATACCTTTCGATGTATTTTCATAAACTTTGTCTGATGCAATGCAAAGAATAAGTTACGATTTATAGAATACGCAGAGGTGTTAAACAAAGGCTTCAATTTCACAAATAAAAACTATGCGTTAAAAAGGCAGTGTTGGGTTCGTTAATTTCTCATTATTTCATAGTGCTGGTTCTATTCAAAACTGAAGGTATACAAAAGCTGTCGCTGTCGAAAAGGAACCAACTACCGAGAACATTATTGTTGATGGTGCACTGGAAAACTTCTTAGGAGCTCAGTCTGTCTAGTAATCTTTTAAAGTAAAGTCAAGAATGTGTCGTTTTCAAGCTTAAAGATCAGAAAGATCAAAAATTATTGTTAATTTAAAATCAGGAATTATTCTGTTAACGCTGAATCAGGGCCAATTTGAGAGGATGGAATGTAGAAATGACAAGGATTTTGAATCCTAAAACTTCAAGCATGTTAGAGCAAAGATGTATGCACGGGTGTTTGACGATGGTACGTTTCTGACGGCCACTCTGGCCATTGGAGGATAGATGTGACATTCTTTGCGATATCCGTAAAAGCCTATGCCCTTAAACATGAACGTATCCAAGACTTTCAAGATACCCGGTAATCCTCCATTTTATGATAAAGCATAACCATTGAGCTCACTTAATAACCATAGTGAAAAGAAAAACAAAGCAGTTGAAAGAGTGAGGAAATACGGAAATATACATGTCCCCTGAAATGCATATGTGTAGTTTGTAGTGAAAAAGAAATTCTTCATAAAGCAGCAAAACTGGTCTGTCCTCCGGGAAATTTTCTTCCTTTCCATTTCCTATTTTTTCCTATTTCAGATGCCAAATGCCTTCAAAGTAAAACCGTAGATATGAGGATTGTAAAAGTAAATTTTACTCAGGGGAATCATTGCTTGGTTTTTCAATGTACCTGGAATAGAGCGAAATAAAAAAACGAGGACAACATTGAAGGTAAGCAAAACCATAAAAGGATGAAACCCTGGAACCAAGGGGACAAGTAGTATTCAGTACACACACGGAAACATGACGTTTTAAAATTAATGCTCTAAAAGACTTTGCATATTTTTTAGTGGATAAGCCATATCATATTTTGTAGATAAGCAATGATTATTACGAAAAAGATTTATTACCAACTAGGTCAACCATTGGAACAAGCACGCAGATAAATCCAAGCATTGTGCACGTTTCTAGTGACTTAAAAAGTCTTCGAGTACCCATTTTACAGGTAATCACTTCATTGATTATTTTTTGGCTCTATTTGGGTACGAGATATTATCCTAGTTTTAAAATTTACACCCGTCACCAGTTCAAAACCACTTCACATGCAACTGACAGTATAAAGTGGGTAGTTTTAGTTTTTACGTGAGAGCAACCTTGTAAATAGTACAGAAAGTGAGACGAATACAATTGGTAAAACATTAACGTATAAAAATTAATTTTTCCAACGAAAATATGTGTTAATAACTTTTATATGATGTCAGTGTCACCAGGTTGTCTGTTGAATCCTTTCACAATAAGATGAAGATGAAAAGATTTTGACAAACTTTCATCGCTGCCATATTCATATTAAAAAGTATTTCTCAGAAAGGGAAGATTTCCTGCTTTTAATATTAGACTGTGCACTTGGTAAGCAATAAAATATCTGCTAATAAGCGTCACAAGTCGCAATATAGTTTTTCGTAAACATATGAAAATCAAACTTTCAATCTAAAATAAAATTCGTGTAGCACACTCGTGAAAGTTCTGTTCTTCCTTATCAGCCTACCTGTAAATCCATCTGCTCTTACCTTCACACACCCTTCGATTATTGTATTATAAAAACAAGATAGCGGTCACTGGTCGTTCACTGATTAGAAACCTTTTAATGAAACTTGATGTCGAATTAATGAGGGGATGAGAGAGATGAAAGGCACCTTCAAGCTTTCTCTCCAGCCTCTACTTCGACTAAAGTCCAAACGGAAACGACCAAATTTTTTATTTGTTTTATTATTTTTTGTGTGTATTTATTTTTGTGTATATGTGTTATATTGCTTATACAATCAAAGAACTGTAACTGATAGATCTGTGTGCAGTTTCTTTGTCCAGATTCTCTTCTTTCAGAGGTGCTTGAAGAATAAACATAGGTTGACGTAATTGAAAATTTGTTACTAATACTTAACAAGTTTTTGTCACTGTTGGATAACCAGAACTGAGAATGTAGAAACTTTTGGTTTCACTGCTTGCTAAATAAGAAGAGGCTGAAACATGATCACGGCTTGCTGGCACGAAGAATACTAAAGTTTGTGTTGATACCTCCTCCGCTTTTTGTTGAGATTCTGAGCAAATTCTATTTTATTGACTGGGGAAAACAGAGAAGCTCTAACTTTCCCACGGAGCTGTACGATGAAATTGCATGTGGAAATACGTCCTTCTACTCCCAGAGGAGCCTTTATTGTTACTATAGTTAGCAAGATCTCCAATTTTCCGTTACACTCCATTCTGACTTCCAACAGGCATTTTTTCACATTGAAAGAAATGAAATTGAATAGGTTTCACTTTTGAATTTCTGCAAAAAATGTACAGTGTATGAAAGACTACCAAACAGTTTCCGGAGTGGGGCCTATATATTGTATATAGTCCACAAGTGAATGGGAGTTTCTTCTTGTAAGATCTGAACTGTCACGAAATTTAAGGGTTCGGTGCAACTCAATACCGAAATATTACCACCAAACTACCACCATCATTTACACAATCTCACGTCCCTGGAGGAATACTACTATGAAATGAATTTGCGCTCCAGTGGTGAGTTGAACTAAGTGCAAGATTTTGTGGGACAAACGGATATACACTCACTTTTTATTGTGTGAAAGTTTTTCGATGGCTGCGGACGGGTATGAATATGAATGTTTCATGCGTAGTTCTGTCACAAGAAAAGTGTCCTCACTCTAATACCACAAAATATGGCTTTTAAGCCCAAGTTGTTATTTATGTACAATCATATAAAAAAGGAATTTTTAAGTTCATGCCACGGGCATTGCCCAGGCGTATGCTTTCTGTGAAACGGAATCGAATTGTAAGCATTTTAAACAGTTTGTGTTTCATAAAAATATTTATTGAAAAATGCAATATATTTCCATGTTATTTAAATGGAAACCAGTATTTCTTAAAGCATGCGGGAATAAACTTGTGAAAAACGCGTTTGTATGAAATATCCGAGGAGACTTTACTATCCAGTGTTGTCACATTATAGTTTTGGTACTGTCTCTCTGTGAAGTTAGTAGGATCAAACTTCATTCTCCTTGTCTAACAAACGCAAAATTCTAGCTGTACGTATATTAAAATCAAGTTTGACTCGCAATGCCATTCTTGGAATTGAAAGGGAAAGCATAGTATGTGATTAGAATCAGTCTGAATGTCAAAGGTAGTGCAATTTCTCTGAATCATCCAGCACAGCAGTAGCAGTGTTGTCATTAGTTACCATTGATTATAAATTATAATGATTATTAGAAAAGGAATGATGCTTATATTCTGTGAGTTTTCAAAATATTATGTGACTGAGATATACTGAAGCATGGACCCACGAACATCTAATTTTAAAATGGACTGGAAATCCTATACAGAAGCAGGTGTCTAAAAAAACACTTGATCTCGTTGTTTACTTGTATCTTTTGTTTCTATGTCACTTCGTACGGTATGGTACATATGGTTCTCAGGTTTGTACTTGAGTTTGATTACTGTTTAATTACAATTAAATTGCGATCCAGTATATCGTTAAAGAAAGGTAAACCCTGTGAGTAAACGTCATAAAAGGCAAAAGTTAACTCACCACGAAGGGAACTGATCAAGCGGAATGTCGTCGTTGAATCCTTAGGCCTACGTACTGATAAGCGCTTAAAAAAATATTTCATCAAGAAAAAGTTCCGAAGAAGGTAGCAAATACTGTTGTAGTGTCCAAGGGAAACAAAAGATACTACATACTAAAATAAACAATGCTTTTTGCTGTCACCGTTTTTTGCATAGAAATGTATGGGATCTTCCCCTCCTTCTAAACGAACTCCTTGCATGGACCATTAAATTACTTTTGCGGTTGTAAAATTTTTTACTCGAATGACTACTACCAATGCTGGATACATTAAGTGTATAGTTTCATGTAAAGACTGTGGGAAGTCACTCAGGGACCATCACAACGTGTACTTCTTTCACATCACTTACTATATCGACGTTTTATTGGCGTTTTATATTCCATTATATACATTAGATTACCACATATGTATCAAATATACCGCTAAAAGAAATCAAAATTACAGGTACAAATGCACCTGACTGTTTGACAGTGACAAATATTCAATTTGCACTATCTAAGTAGCGAAAGTAATGTCAACTTTTGTACCCGCTTAACGATAAATGCTTCGGTTGAGGGTAGCCTCTAGCAGTGTGGATGCATGCGGATCATATGATAGGTTTCTCAATATTTGAACCATTTTAGAATTGGTCTTCTCTATTTAATCAAAACTTATAGTTCTCAGTTGAATTGTGACTTCGTTCTCTTTTCTTACATACATAATACATACATACCTCTTCTCCACAGCATTCGCTTACTTCATAACGCTGTGCTTAGGGTTACATATATGCATTCAATCATATACCGTATTTGCCACAATTAAAGCCAGGTTGCTGCTTTTAAATGAGCCCATTTGTGAACAATCAACGCCATGCTAATGAAAAAGAATCGCATTGACGGGTTTGAAAGGGGTGCTTAAATAGTCTGCATTCAATACTTTTGGTTGAAGGCACATATTGTGTATTGCCGTTTCCTTTTTTTTTGTAGTAAAGAAATGCATTAAATATATATATGTACATATATATAGCTAGTTCAGCAGAGTTCCCATATGACCGTTTTTATGGTCGCGGCTATACTGGGAGCAAATACAGTAAGTAATGTGGAGACTAACACCACGTCAAAATGAACTCTTATGCATTTCGGCTGTATGGGTCTGTCATTGATATGAAGTAGAAATACCGAGTTTCCAATGTCTTTAAATGTTCGAATAAAATCCATTCAATTTCGTGGAGTTCGTCGTAATGGTAAACTTTCTCTTTCTAAACACTGCATGAAATCTCTCCCCTCCCAGTTCCTCAAGTTCAGATCACGCAGTGTCACTTATTACGGGTAGCCAGGGACCGACGACTTTTCAAGAGATCAAAGGTTTTTATCTTTAAAACCCTGAACTTGTTCTGTCTTTTTCGATTCCTGAGGCGGAAAGCGGATACATAGCATTGTCATAGTTTAAAGCAAGTTGGAACATTTAGTTTCTAATGTTATGATAATGCTCTCCTTAGCTGGTAAAAGGAAGGGGGTTGAAGACGGAGTGCACAGAGGCAATAAAACTAAGGACTATTGCTTTAACCTAATTCTTTTTTTAACGTTTCCGTTGGTTCCACAGGGCATTCGATATGGTAGCTATAAAACAATAGGATACGCCCGAAAGAGATAAACACTGGAACATTTTACAGAAAACATTCGCTTTCCCCAAGATCTTGTACATTAAAAGGCCTTATGTATTACTGTAAGTGTGTAAAATGTACTTAAAAATATTGCGAGAAAGATGATACAGTCTTTCTGAATGAGCTTGGTAAACACCAAACAAGGCGAGCTCTGATCCTGCCAGAAAATTGTCCATTTTCAGGAAACATCCTATGTTCCAAGTCTGAACTTCTTTAACAGCAACACACTTGCACTGCTGAGGTTGGTATTTGCTATTCTGGTAGTTATTTAAATCGAGATCGAGAGCTTAAAGTATAAGCAAAAGAACGGAACCCATAATTTTATTTCAAAGTATTTTCGATTGCATCGTATGTCAATTGCTAGCTACTCATAATTAATCTTAAATAGCGCTAAAATAACTTCCGGAAGAGGTTAAATTGCTCCAAGCTTTGGAATGGAAATACCTGGCTAATACACAAAGGTAACGACCTACACGGAATTATAGTCAACAGAAACGAATTCATTTTCCTTTTCAGCCCGTTTGCAATGTAGAGTATGGAATGTGGCTCAGATGCTAAGAATTTAAGCAATTCTTTTTCTAGTGAACCTTGAATTGTTACAAGAATGCTTGTGTGCATTACAGATAATTTCATAGAAAACTACTTTCATTTCCTGCCGTCGTAACATTTCCATTGAAATGTTTGTGACAAACAATTCGTTTTCGTTAGTACCTACAGTTGACATTAAACCTTGGATCAATTTGTATAAAATGGATGGATTGTTACAATTTACTGAAACGATTTTTTTTGCTGAGAAAATTGTTGATTTTTGTTGGAATGACGGAGATGTATCCATCAGAGATACTCTCTTTGTACTGACAGTGGGTTACAAGGTAAACCTGTGCGCTATAAGACAAAATTAGGCTTATTTAGTTTGTAGGAGTATGTATTTTCCCTGAAACCTTAATATGACAACACTTCCGTCACAAAGACTTGTGAACAATGTATTTTTAAGCCCCAGCCAGCAACGCGCACTACCCTATTCATTTAAAAAAATTAATCGAAGCATTAAACAATCCATTCATTACGATTTAGCATTCAACATTGCTTGGTTCTTGTTGCTATATAAGTATTGCTCACGTACTTAGGTATTGGTTATGAAAAGTTTATTTGTTATAACTCTCTTCTTTCTTAGTTCTTTTTCGTGAGTCTAAGACAAGCAAGATGCTACACTACAGTTTCATCTTAGTCTTCAAGACT
Organism: Akabosia matsudoensis; assembly: GCA_019593645.1. Classification (NCBI taxonomy): domain Eukaryota; kingdom Metazoa; phylum Arthropoda; class Collembola; order Entomobryomorpha; family Paronellidae; genus Akabosia; species Akabosia matsudoensis. Next base: position 1,129 of record VICI01003034.1, on the reverse strand, counting down.
CAAGCTTTTTTGCAGGATTATGACTTTTGTACTATAAGGGTTAAGTCACTGTGCATAGGACATGTAGCATTTCGTTCGTTGAGAGTTATGTTGAAATGATAAAAAGAACATGACACTTGATGAATTACAATGTATGAGCTTGTATAGGGATATTGAAATCCGGACGCTGATGTTAGTATTGAAATCTTGTAGCTTTACTCGTACAAAACTTTTGCAACTAGGAAACAAATTCGTGGTATGGAGCTGAAAAGTTGTTGGTGACGGGTGAAAAATGAGACATACATTCGCTATACATCACAACATTTAATTGCTCTTTTCAATTTGATGTGCATTTTATGTTTTTCTTGCTTGTTTTCCCTTCGCATTTCCTGTAACCAATGACGATATGGATAAAAGAGAACGTGTCATTGAAATTACTGTTTCGCGTTTTTTTCTAATTTATGGCGGTCGTTTGTCTTTTTTATGTTAAAAGCTATTATCGTTTGTAATTCCAAGGGACCCGCGTCCTTGTGGCCCTCAGAAAAATACGGTTGCGAACTTCGCTAGAATAAACTTACTGACCATTTTAAACTTTCAGCCTAAACACTTCGATTGGATGAATAAAAAATTGAATTCAAGCATGCATGGTTAGATTTACCCCATGAATACCGTTCACCCCTCCCATCATCGTAGCAAAGTATTGTATATTGTACTGAAGAATTTCTTTCACATGCATAAAAGGTTTGTTGTAAACTTTTGACGCGCCTCCCATCCATGTATATTTACTTGTATGACATAACAATATATGTAGTACAGGGATCGAGATCAATAGTACCAAGAGGTTGAAGTGATACACCTTACAGTTGTCTGTACAATCCAGACCGATTACATGCAATCCGGTAGACGTGCCAAACATTAGACTAGCTAATGCGTATACGTACATTCTAGTGCACCAGTGAATCAGTAGACGTCAAAACGTTAGACCATTTAAAGGTACATTATGGATGCGTAATTTTCCATGACTTCGACAGTCTACCCTTACTTGTTTATGTAAATACCCTCTTGAAGTTCAGGTAAGAACCATTATTAAGTAGCGAAAGCTACTTTATAAAATCGTCGTGTGTGTCTGTCCGTCCGTCTGTCCGTCCGT
>VICI01003033.1:0-14471 GCA_019593645.1 Akabosia matsudoensis | reverse complement strand
TCATCTTAAGCACGCCAGGGTCTCCAAACATATCCAGGATCAAGAGAAAAGAAATATTTAAGCTGTGGCGGAATCAGAAAAAGAAGAACGCGGGCTTTCCAAGTAAGGACTAAAATTCTATGTATCGTAAATCCTCTAAAGATAGCTGGGGTTAAGAGAAAAACTTAAAACTGAAGTTTTATTTATCGCCGGGAGGTAAGTAGCAATATTTGAAATCTACACCGCAGAGTTCTTTACACGATTTGCGGTACTTGGCCTGTCAATCTCTGTGAGTGTTTGATTATGAAGCAACAGGAATGAAATTTTTCAGGTGTCCCAAAATAATATTCTACATGTCGATACTAGAATCTATAATTTTCATTTTCCTATGATCGTTGAAAGGTCTTCAATGATCTAGCTCTGCAAGACAAGAGGCCTTTCTCAGATTCTTCCATCTTCTTTCGAAAACCCTTTCAATTATCTACACAGGATTAAAAGTATCGAATTACACTCACAACCAGAAACACAGGTTTAAAATTCGGTTGCATCCAGGACCTCCAAATGGCCCGGATTTGCTCAGAAGACGATCGAAGCTAATTAGTGTACTGATACATCTCATTAGTGTTAGAAGGAAGTTAAATATATTGTATTAAAGTAGTACATTGGAGTTGGCCAGGGGAAACATGCAACAGTAATTTGGAAATTTTTCTCTGACGTCAATGATAAGACGCGTACATTACATAGCCAGGTTTCAAGAAAACAAGAATCATATTTCAAAAAAAAAAAATTTAGTATTAACATAGTCGTTGGGTTAATGACTTTGATGCTAATGCATTTCTAATTTGAAATTTTGCATTTTGCCAATGCCAACTCATATATAAGCTAAAAATAAGCATATGGCGGTCATCCTCAGATCCAGATCTAACCATCTCCTCAAAATGTGGACGTGTTCCATATTTGCTGCGATTCTGGTGCTCCTCTCTGGAGTTTTTATATCTCCCGGGGAAGGGTCTCAACAACAAGAAGGTCCATTACATTCGTCAGGTATGTCTTGCGATTTTACTATAAATTACGTTTAAAATGATATTACGGAAAGAGGCATACCATTTTTTTAAATTCAAGGCTTACTGAGACTGAAACGAGCTGCTCCGGATCTTACTAAAACATTCCGCATGAAAGGGACTTACAAATGGGAGCTATTTTTTGATGTTGACAATTCAAACAACTCCGGAGTTGTGGAGCGAACATTTCGAATCAAAACCTCTGAATTTCTCAGCTACTCCGAACTACAAAAGGCCGCCTCCAGTTTCGCCAACTGTAAGAACTATTCAGATTGAGCTTGAACACTAACTGCTGAACAATTGTCAGCCTACAAGGAACTTTAAATGCTTATTACATACTTTCAGCTAAATCGGTAGGCTTTAAGGCTGGCGTTCCATTTGATATTATTAATATAGAGGTGTCCCCAAGCGTAACTATTGACATAAAGAAGGAATTCAGTAACGTTATAACCAGCAGGCGGGAAGTTCTGCGGAATAGTTCGAGACACGACACGTATAGAGTGGGTGCGAATTCACGATTAACATTGTATCGGCTTGTCTTTACTGGACCGGGGATGCACGAGTTCACCGATATACTATCATCCACGCCTCACAAGATGGATGACATCGAGATTGGCGTTACGGGCCGTCAAAAGTATTTCCTGAAGGATTTACAAGTTAATTACACAATGGATTCCATCAGTCGGCCTGAAAACGCCCTTAATGAAGTAAACGGTCAAACTCCAGACATAGAGAGCGGCTATCCGAGTCTCTTAAGTAAGGATCGTGTAGTCGTATGGCTGGTTCCTAGCTGGACACTCGAGTTAGATGATGGAGTTACGGGCATTCAATTTGTGAGACAACGCACTGAAAATAAAGACTATCTGAGTCTGAGGGTTCTCACTGGTGGCGACTTTCGCTACTTGAAAATTCAACGGGACAAGTATGCAAGAGAGAGAATCACTGAAATTGCGCTCTACAGAAACCCCACCAGGTCGCCAACTTACGATGGATGGGACTATGTTAGTGCGGACCTTAACGGAGGACGGAAGGGGGACTTTTTGTACCTCGTCTGGAAGGTTGTGCGCCTTTGAAAGCCGGAGAGTACCTATCAAAGACTTTTTGATAGTTTTGTGGTTAAGTGGCCATTGTAATTGTATGTATGTACTAAGTATTTATGAAGGGGTGGGCCCAAATGGGATAATATGCTGTTGTAGGTTTTTTTAGTTTTTCCTTTCATACGACTAATATATTGTGAAATAAAAAATGAAATAAGTAATTAACATGGCCCAAAATTTTCAATTAGAGGTAAATCTGTCTAATCACAGGCCTCAAGGACGACAAAAAAGCTGGCCTTATTACAGTGTGCCCTTTTTCATTCCAAACTACAGTTGAATCTGGCTATAACGGCCCGCTCTACAACGACTACTTGGCTATACCGGTCGGTTTTTTGTCGCCCAAATTTCATAATAGGCTTTTCAATGTTAAACCGCATTCTATAACGGCCTGCTCTATAGCGGCTCCATTTCTATACCGGCCTCAAAATCCTGGTCCCGTGGGCTAAAAACATGCTCTAAAACGGCCATCATCTGAAAAATTAGTAAATATATCCTAAGGACATGATAAATCTGTCACATCAACAACTTCGTTGACTTTTTTAATCCATGCCGTTATAACCTTTAACGACATATTTTTATGACAGCCTTGATTGGTGTTTCCGCTGGACGGCCGTTATAGCCAGTCCCGACAGTATTTCTTTCAATTTAAAATTGGAATTGGATCTCATTCGTCGCATTAGGGTTTTTATTATAGAGATATTGTTCCAAAGTACCGAAATCGGCTATTTTTCCTGTAAATGACACGAGCATTTTTTTCTAATTGAATTAATTTTTAGTAGTTTGTTGCGAGGAGTACAACCAAGTCTTCGCCATACTTACCTTCAGTCTTCCAAACATCGCGCGTAAAATTTCAAAAATTTGATGCCTTCCGTCCGAAAATATATTTTAGAACGCGATCAAATTTCAATTTTAGGTTTCATGTCAACCCCGAGTGTCGTTGGCGGATTTACGGCAAATGGAATTTTAATCATTATATATCAAGCCGGCGTTTACTTCTCGAAGCTCGCCCCAGTTTTAAACATTTATTTTCTCCTGATTCCGGGGACTTTCAGGGACCCCGGCATTATTTAGAGAATTTTTATTACTTACTCTGTAGAGCTACAAGCCACTACGTACTGTTTCTTTCCGTAATTCAACATAGTCATAAAGAACGTGGATTCCATATTTCCAGAGAAATCATTCTGAAAATTGTACAAAGTTGTCCGTTAATATCCACCCATTTCGTTTTGAAATATCCTTCAAATTTGTATCTACAGGGGCACGGTTCTTACGAGCCACCTTGTAGAAAAAGAAACATGTTACATATTGCCAAACAAAATCGTTCCTTTGTTATAAAAGCCTGAACGCTTGCACATTTTAACTACACGAAACTATGTAGCGGGCCTAATTTTTTAGCACTTTCTGTGTTGTATAAATGTATTATTACGTAAAAGCTGATGCTTGATGTCAGAATGTCCAAGACTCACAAATCACAGAATTCAATTCGAAATTGGATCCCTCACGGCTTTTACCACTTTCCATGTGTCAGAAATTACGAATTTGGTTCGTTTGTTGGGAAATCAGAATCCTCACACTTAAGGGTGCACATTAGATCTCAAATTTTATCACTTTGATTACATCTAGATTCCTTTCCCTTGAACAATTTTTGTATGTTCATTGCAGTAGCATAGTACATTTGAGATTTTGTAATCACGCCGTCTAGAAATTATCTGCTCACAAGTGTGGGTTATGATTAAAAGATGGAATAGTAGGCCTTAAGCATGAAGCACCAACAGAAGGAGGAGATTGGAACGTATTGAAAGAGAATACGGTAAAACATGTAAACAACGCCCCGGGCAAAATATGTAAAATTAGCTCTCGCCCACGGTGATAATTTGAGAGGGTCAAGCCCGAAATTCTACCTCCTAGTTGCTCTCTTTTTTACATAAATTTGCTTGAGTGAAAGGATTTTGGTGCTATATTTTCGCTGCTGCTATGCTTTCTCAAATATTACGGGGAAAATATTTACAGGCAAATGTGTCTATAAAAGACATCGCTGGGCGACACGAAGAGTGTCTTTTCTAAAACAGGTCTCCTACACAGTTCGGAAAATCTTGGGGTAAATAGAGCCAAATCTCTGTATAATAGGTTCCCAACGGCAACAAAGAGGTGTCTTTAATAGGATCGGGGAAATGAATGGGAAACAGATACCGATCTGTCGACGGAAAACTCGTTCCTATTAGACAAGTCATGACTACGACTTCCTTTAATAGACTTCGATAGATATCGTTTTCGCTCATTTCTCAGTTGTGACCTGCTTGGTACACAGACAAACGAAAGAGGGAATTCAATTTGCCCATTCTAATGTTTTGCTTGCCGCGGTATGTCGAAGACAAGACAATTCTATCCAGCAAGGTTGAAGGCATTGTTTTATTCTGTAAACAACCACTGAAGGTATCGCTGAAAGGGTATTGGGATGAGGCGCGAAGCAATTCAAACGAGATAAACATTTGTCTGCAAACATACACAAAAAATGCCTAGCAGAAGTGTACACACATCCGGATGCAGAACACATGTAATATTACGTTTTTATTAGAGATGGTTAGATTGATTTGCATTATGTATGCATTTCAATTGTTTACTCACATTGCATGGCAATGTAACCGCAAATTTCATATCCGTGTTAGATTGCGAAGCATAAATTGGCATTGAAAGTTGGGCTAATTTGCTACCTTCCGACTCCAATGTCATCACCTGGTTTTAGGTATGCAAGAATTGACAAACAGGATTCAGAAGATATAAAAAACATCTGATGATGCACGCGCACGATATAAAGGTACAATGAGGCCGGTTTGTGTACCGACAATCCCAAAGAGATGCAATGTGTAGCACATGTCAGCGAATTTTCTATATTCAAGCAGGGCATTCGGTAAGGTTTGTGGAAATGCAATGCGATGGACTGTTGCAGTCATTTTAGCATTCAAAAAATTTTGAACGCAAAACTTGAAGACAAATTGTGAATGCGAATGGACATCTAATCCTCCCTATTGCGAACATGAGTTCACGCTGCGATAACCCCCGGGCAAGGTGGACATTAAACTGTGAGGATTTTTTTTTTACTCAACAAATACCGCGTGGAAGGGTAAAGTAGTTTGGCTCACTGTTCGAAGCAAATGGTACTGAATCGTTAAACAAAATTCGGAGTAAAAAGCTCCTTCACAACAAACTATTACCGTAGTCAAGTATAAACGGTGAGGAAAACTGATAGGGCTTTAGAGGTTAAGCTACTTATTGGTTGTATCCTACTCCCTGACTATACCCTCCCCTTTGGTTATACCCGTCACGTTGATTGTATCCTCCACTTCCATACCGTAAGCAACTACAGCCTCCTCCTCCCCCTATAGTTGGCCTGTTGTATCCCCCAGGTTGATAGGCTGGCTTATCTGCGACCGGGTTATAAAATCATCTTGAGCTGATCCCGGTTGGGAAGTATACTGCAGGCTGTCCCCCAAGTTTACTTGTTGAAAACTCGTCCCCGCGCCAGCTTCATATCTGATACCATAACTTCCCGTGTTACCTCCAGTTCCTACTCCGTATTATGCAGAAATACGAAGTAAAAGCTTCATTTTCGCAGTTTCAGCCAGGGAATTACTGTTCACAAGAGAGCTAGTTTTGAATTAATGCATGTTTTCAATAAATATTATTGGTTTTTGAAGCAGAAACCTATCAATGAGGCTGCGTAGCTTCAAAAGAGGAAGCCCGCACTCTGACCGGATATTCTGAGAGGAGAAAACCACCGGGAAGAATAAATAAACTGCAGTTGAAGGAGGTATTTCATGCAACTGTTAAAGCAACCGTCAATAATGCAGCGACAACAGTGCTAACACTGGCAATAGCAATGGAACTCCGTTTCACGATGTCGATGGTGTTCCTGACTCGCGTCAGTTCTTCTTGAGAAATCTTTCGAACATTCCCTTTGGGCGTAGACGTAGCTTTCCAATCCAATCTAAAAGCACGAAAGATAAAACGCATGTGCAATCTGTTTTGTTTCTATCCGTTTCTACTCAAAAATTATCTGCAAACATGTCCTTTAATATCGCTTACACGATGACTTTAATGCCTTTTTACATTGAATACAGGATTAAATGTAACGTAAAGTTGCTAAATTATCTCCGGGGTATCTAAAGATCACCGGCCTCTAAACAACGCCGGGTCCAGAGGAAAATTTTAAAATTCGCCAGGTCTCTAGATACCGCCGGGTTATAATCGCTGTAACAAGTGGTACAGTTACAGCGGGGACACGTTCAGCATAGAATAGCCACAAAGAGCAAGTCTTTGACAAACAAAGAGCAAGAGAGAAATAGTGCTTGAATCTCACGACAAAAATTAAATTGAGCTATTTTCTAGTGACTTTTCGCACCGTATGATTCAAAGCAAAACTAAAATTATAAATTTCGCCGGGTGTACAAAGATCGCCTGGCAATATTTGGAGGATTTACGGTCATTTTCCTTTAAATTAAATATGGCCATGTCCTTACTAAAAAGCAGCAGTATTTTGCCCAAACCAATTCGTTACATTTTGCTCGTTATTAGTATAATGAAGAATATTCGGTTCTATTCAAATTCATAGCCATTCATGCAATTTCTTAAACTGAAGAGTCCTTTGTAGAAGTAAAGACGACAAAAAGACGTTAAATACGTGTGGAGGCTAGTTTTTATCGATTGTCAATATGACAATTGAAATACCGTAAAATTTCAAAAGAACGCGGGGGGTCTGGAGCGAAATTCGACATGTCGCAGAGTCTCCAAAAAACCCCGAGTCCATAAATAACGCCGGATATAGTAATACCATATGCGATGGAGCCTACAAAAATGGCAATGAGAAACGGTTAGTCCCAGAAAAAGACGAAAAACAATGCCGCGAATTGAAATTCTTACTACACAGTTTGTTAAATATTGAATTTAAGGTATATGTCGCTGAAAAAATTTTACAAACTTTAACCCAGAGGAGTGCATGCAACCGGATGTGTCTAAACCTCTGCCAGACATTTTTTAGTTTATGTTTGCAAACAAATGTTTATCTGGTTTGAATTAGTTCGCGCCTCATCCCAACATACCCTTGCGGATATGCTTTCTTTGGTTGATTACGGTGTAAAACAATGCCTTCGACACTGTTGATGCTATCATAAGCTAGTTCTTGCTCATTACATTTACATGCAAAATGCATGTAGATTTCATTGGTTCATTAGAGAGGGTTAGATTGATTTACATTGCAAACGGATTTCCATTTTATATTCACACTGCACTGCATTGTGAACGCAATTATCATAGTCGTGTATGATTGCGAAACAAAAATTTGCCTTGATAGTTGGGGCAATTTGAGACAGTTTGACTCTACTATCATCGTCTGATTTTAAGTATGGATGGATTGACAAACAGGATTGACTGGTTGCTGACGCTAAATACATGAGTGACGTCATATTTTTGAAACTTTTCGGTTTATCTGATAATGTAACTTAAAATGTAAAAGACGTTTGTGCCCAAATTCTCTGCTGAATTATAAAAGCCATCATCACTTTGTTTCTTGTAGTTTGAACCCTTCGTAATCGAGAGTACATAACATACTTGAGTATCCAAAATACTTCCCAAGTAAATAGTTGCCTTCAGAAAGTACCGGTTGCGATGTGTACAATCCGTGTTGAGGACAGTAATAATAGTTGTCGTTGGCAGTCTTCCTGCTACTCCAAATGTGTTTAGCAGGGCAGGAGTATGTTCACTGGCTAAATGTAAAATTGTAGACCGTTTACAACTTCTCTTTCAAATATCAAATCTGTTATCGACCAGATAAAACATGAACAGGTCCCCACAAATCAACATGCTCGGCTACGGGATAGCGTAGTGCGTGTGCACATCACTGTGACTTCCAAACATTATAAATGAAACAACGTTTCCAGAAATGCACTACAATACAAATAAGAACACACGAGACTAGGAAAATTTTTCGTATCTTAAACATAGACGGACAAAGCAGGCAGGGTGGCTAACGTTTTTGGCGGGGTCCGCAACAATCGTGGCTGTAGCACTGTCTTTTAGCATGGGAGTTTATTCGATTAGATCTGTGTTTGATTTTAATTGAGGTCATGTGATTATAACAAACTAGAGACCTTTAAGTTCTCGGTTCAATTATAAGCCGTTTACCATAAAATTCTCCATTGCTGCACTGTATTGCAGGCAGATGATTAACTCTGCCACAGAATTCTGTCAAGGTTTGGAAGAGATCTGTAAAATTTCAGTTAGTGATCATTTTAACCGATAATTAATTATTATTACTCTATTCTAATTAGAATTAAGTTATTCAAATAGTATTGAATTGAACTTATGAGTCTGTGGTAGTGGGCGAAAATATCATGGTATCTCGACTTAGCTCTTTTGCTTCATATTTCAGCTTAATCTTGCATCACCTAATTTATAATACGATTGCTGATAGAAAGAATGTGAGGCAAAGTTCTGCTGGTCTTCATAGTAATCAGTATCATTAATGTTACTTCAATTTCTGGAGCTCAGTTTCAGCCATCTCATGACATATGAGAATTATAACCAGGGCATCGGAACATCTTCTAAGCCTAGCTTTCTCGCAGACAATAGAAGATATGGACAACAGAGAGAGACAATAGAGACATATCCTTTTATTTAAAAACATCGGTGCTAGACCGCTACGCCATTTAAGAATTATTCTTTTTATGCTTTTAGATATTAAACGTAGGTCAACATCACGCAATGAAAGTTCAGTGCACGCAAATAGGCATTTGTCGTTCCAGTTTCAGAACAGCTGGTAATTCTCTTACGTATTTTTCATTTTGCGCGTGACTTCAAATTAAGCGTTTTAACATTATTATTCGAGCACTATTTTTAATTGATCAAGTGATTCTTCTCAAGGATCATATCGTATGAAAGTTACTGTGAAACTTGGACATTAGAAAACAACGACTGACAAGTAATGATTGTCAATACGAAGAAACGGTCTATTTGAAAAGGAATTCCCCAAAGAGACTGGGAGACCTTGTATGGAGATATCCACGAGAATTCTTTGTTAGCTAGTAATTATAAATTCTTTCTTAATATAATTAGAAACATGACAGCCGCCTTCAGCAGCAATGCGAAAAATAGGCGTCAGGAAAATACAGTCAAATCTATCCACAAGAGGCACCCAGGCGCAACAAAAATAGATGCCCTTAATAAACCGTGTCTTTTCAAAGGGTGCGAAAATTCATTGACTAAGTTTCGACTGGCGGACAGAAATGTTGCCTTTACTATGATCGCATTCCTTCTTTACAAGGAGCATGTCTTATTTACGATGCTCCCCTGTCGTAGCATAAGCGTGTCTATACGACATGTGAACAACCCGTTTTTTACACTTAGCGCCATATACACTCCGCCTTATCATTAGAAAACGTCTAAACATTATCATTAGGAGAGTAAGGCACCAGGCATTCTGGCTTACATTGATAACTAGTTTATTCTTATTCTGTGCTCTCGAAAACGTCTTCTTATTATCTTATCTTATCGAAAACCACTTCTTAATATAATTTAATCAGTCATCTTTATTTGTAGACTTTCCATACAAACACATGTAATTGCAATCCACGCTCCACCAAGTTGTAACTATGCAGTAATGCCAGATGAATACGCTTCCAAATCGAGTTTAATGAACAACATTCACCAGTAATCTGAATCGAAATACGAAAATATGTAGAATTATTGCTAATGTTTCTTCAATTAAAAATCTTCCGCAACCTAGTTTACGGGTCTTTATTTCCGACTTCTTGCGACAGTTTGGTCGCGAAGACTTCTATCATCGTTTCTACTTCCTCTGCTGTAAATTTCTCAGTCGACGACATAAACAAAACAGATCGAACATGTTAATCTCTGGTGTGCATGAGAACTCTGACGCCGTTTGAAACTCTACGGCTGGTGCCATGGTTTCTTGTCACAGATATCTCTCCTCCCTTACTGCTAAGTACTGAATTGGACACGTAAGCATAACTTTGTTTGATAGTGTTACCGCAACTGTCGGATTTATTATTATCTAAGCTTTTTAGCTAAGCTTTTTAGCTAAGCTTTTTAACTAAGCTGTTTAGCTAAGCTTTTTAACGAAGCTTTTTAGCTAAGCTTTTTAACGAAGCTTTTTAGCTAAGCTATTTCTTTTGCTTTCAGCTTCGTCTTTATAAGCTTAAAGCTTTTATTATTGAAGGTTCTTTGGACAGTTGTATGATATAGTTCCTTCAACTGCGGTTTATTCATTTGTTCCGGTGGTTTTTCTCCTCACACAATTTCTGGTCGGAATTCAGGTATCCGCAATTGAAGCTAAGCTCGTTTTATGTGATTCTGTAATAAATACTTTGAAAACATGCTTCAATTCATAACTAGCTCTCTTGTGAACGAGATTTCAATGGCTGAAATCTCAAAATGGAATGCTTAGTGTGCACTATTGCATTAGTCACAGTATTTTCCTTGTCAAGTGCTCTATAAGGAGTTCATATTCATGTGTGTTGGAGGAGAAAATGATTTTTCTTTGCAATTATTACGTTTTTCGAGGTGGCAGTGGCAGCATTGAACCGACATTTCAGGTTAATGAGAGCTGGCATTGAATGAAGAAGGAATGCTATGAAATATACAAAAAACAACAGACAAACCCAAACCTAGATATAGCCCGATATTGTGTTTCATTTTACAGAGTGGTTGGTAAAAACCCAGCATGGTTTTCGTTCCATATATCCCGGCTATTCGAAAACGACATGGGTAGATATTTACGGGCAACCCTGTACAAATGTCGAATTTGTTTACGAGGAAAAACAAAACCCGCCTTTCTAACTGTTACAATGACGACGGCGTGTTCTGAATAGTTGCCCTCTGTATGAAACCGTTACACGACAATATTAAGTACCGCAAATCCTCTAAATTGCAGTTCGTTTATAAGAAGAAGAGTGCGGGTTTTCCAAATAACTAGTGAAATCTTGTAAGTTGTACCGTAAATCCTCCAACGGTTGCCGGGGTAAAGATTGAACCAGTTGAAGGACAAACGGGATAGACAATTAGTGACGACCCTTTACAATTTTGCAACCTTTCTCGGGAACTATGAAATCCGCGTTCCGTAAATCCTCTTAACAACGCCGGAATCTCTTAAGATCCCCGAGGTCATCAGAAAATTAATATTTATAATTGTGGTGGGTTAAGACAGAAAAGACGACAGGCTTCCTACATAACAATAAGAACTCCAACTACTACGAATCCTCCATGAATGGAAAGATGAAAAATTGAGGCTGAAACTTGGTCTGTGATTTTTTTAAATCGTCGGGTAGAGAGCATCAAAATTTGAAATATTACTGGTTTTCTCTTTACAGGATTTGCGACAAGAAGAAAAAGTCATTACTCTTATGGAAACCAAGCCGTATAAACACAATAATTTAAAAAAAAAACCTGTTCCAGCCATTTTAAAAAGGAAACAGCTATGTTCATTTTTTTGGAATAAATACGATCTTAACAAAAACTTATTGCGACTTAATGAGATGAGATGTGCACAATTTTGAGTGCAACTACTGACTAAATTAGGAAGATTTAGTAAGGAAGAATTCGTCAAAATAATCATCTCCACTGGAATGGAAGTTAGCTTATTAAAACCCCTAACTTTATTGGTAAGAAGCTCATATCTTGTCGCAGAGGGCTGGTTTTACCCATTAGCCATCCCTGTAATAAAAGTGTCTGAGAGCAATGGATTAATCTGTATGTACAGAGAAATCATTGAAATTTATTTTTATTAAGCGGTATCAAACACATTCACCAAACTTTCGACAGCATTCTCCGTTTTTGTGTCCCAGAAGTTGCAAACACGTCTTTGAGAAAATTCTTGGAAAATAGCGAGTTAAGGGGAAAATATTTAATTGTAAAACTTGTATATATTTTGGTTATAACTAAGATGATTATAACAAATTTGAGAAAGAACAAAAAAGGATGAGTTTTCTCAGATGTTGCAGAGATAAATTCATGCAAGTCAGGAATTAATGATGCCGTGTTTATAGGCTTCTCAGTAGAACGCGGTTACTTGAGTTGCTAACTTATTTGGGAACTGGGCTCCTCAGCAACTCCCACTTTCATGCATTTCCTTTCACCCCAATCCACACCAGGCAGGAAGGCCAAGGAATCATTTTTTGGCGAGTATGATTGCTGACATTGTCGCTGTTCAAACTACTTATGTTTTCAAAATTTATTTTTTATAACGGCACTCGGGTTGGTAATATTCAATGAAAGAAAAGGCAGTTTGATTTGAGAAAATGTTAGAGTAGCGTCGTTTGCGATGAGATTCACTGATACGCAGGCTCGTGCTGATTGAAATGTTTCTAAACTCATCGACAATATTAAAAGGAATTAGCAAAATGTTTATATTAAGCCGAATTCTGATGTTCTTTCAAATTGATGCATAGGACAGTCGTAATTCTGTCAGCAAATTGTGTGCTGCTCTACGAAATGATGGCTGACTACCCCGCAAATTAACTAGTCATCATTGATAAAACTCAATCGACGTTAAAATTTTGGCAGTAATTTCTACGCCGCCGTTCCCATTTTACCACAAATTTAGAGTTAATTTCCGCGACTATTTAAAATTGGAGTACAACTGGCCACCCTTTCTTAGAGCAACACACAATTTTTCGCTTGATTGATATTTATGTGCTTTGGAGATAAAAATGTTGTTTCTTCTTACATTCCTTCTATTTGATCGTCGAACGGGGGATGCGTAGCATCGCGAACACACTTCCGACTGCGAAGCGGTCGGCCTTTGATTGGGTATTCACTGCCCTTAGAAACCATTCCTAGACTGTAGAATATGTAGATGTTCTAATGATGTTCAATTGAGCTAAATCACTCATGTAGACGGCTACGGCGACATCAATAATTTAGACATTTACACCTATCTACAATGTACACCTTTATACTGACAGCACGACTACTCGTGAAGCCAGAACCTCACTAGACTCTCTCTTGTACACATTAAACTTTAACTTTGTCCTATTAAATACAGCTCTACTAACTAAAGGCAAATTACCCCTGACTACACTTAACACTTTGGTCTTATTTGTATCCAGCATACACCACATGATACATGAAATTATTTACCATTTCAAATCCTGTTAACAACTGCTGAGCGGAAACGGTAAGAGCTACAAACTTGGTTCCAAAGAAAATCGATTGATTTAAAACACGTAGATTCCGCTATTAATCAGACATTTGCAAGTTTCCCACGGAAAGTATGAAATTTCAGTATCACGACAAAGAAATCTGGCCCAAAAAAATGAAAGTGAAACATTTGGATTTGGTGATCTCTTAAACCTCTATTTTCATGCGCACCTTTGTCGATACTGCATTCATAAATTCAAAAAATTGTAGTAAAGATAAAAAGTTGCATGTTGTTGCGAGATAAATTTGTCTTGGGAGTTTCGTTGCTATTCAACTTCAAGTTTACTATAATTTGCTGGAAAGATATCAATGTTACCAAATTTAGATTAGTACGTAACTTATTTATGACTGATAATTTTTCCACGAACATCCTTTAAAACCGATTAACGGCTCTTTCAGCGGAATGCAATAATATAAGAGTATGCGAGCTGAGTGGCGAATATTCTAGTAACGGCTCTTTGAGGTGAACCAGCCTTAATGTAGCCGCTCTGCAAGTCGAGATTGCAATTATACATCGGCTCTATGAGCTAAGCGAAATACAAGACAGCTACTTCGCGACCCGGGGACTATCAAAAAACAATAGACAAAACCTTTGATTACCATCTCTCAGTAAATGCTTCAAATAAAATCTTAGCTAAAAAGCGCACACATCGCCTCACGATCAAACGTATAAAATAAATTTGTGGATATTTCTGTTCTAAGAACACGGTGGAAATCGGTGTGAACCTTGAAATTTTGCATTCGTAAATCATTACTTATGATGCTGAGCGTTAAAGAGCATTGCACGTAACCGATTTTCACCAGTCTTCTCGGAACAGATATCTCCACAAATTTATTTTATACGTTTGATCGTGAGGCGGTCTGTGCCTCTTTTAGCTAAGGTTTTTTTAAATAAACGTCCGTATAACAGAACAAATTTTCTGCGGGGGGCCGTACCAAACTTCGCCAAGATAGTCATTGTTTTCTTTGTGTCAAGATGGATTCTGCAACATTCGCCAAAGGGAAAGTGCATCTCCCAAAACAAACTGGTGGAAAGTCTTGAACGCCGCTAATAAAGGGAATTTTTCGGAATGTGCATTATACTCACTAAAACACTGTTAGTAGTTTTACCCACGGCATAACAAAT
>VICI01003032.1:0-14476 GCA_019593645.1 Akabosia matsudoensis | reverse complement strand
AGTGTTGTTTGCCTTCGCGAAAGACAGCAGAGTTGTTCACAACTGATTGGTCCGTTTTCACTTGAATAGTTTTATAAAAACATATTGATTAGATACCAAACTAGTGTTTAATAGTTTGGGTACAAACGAGGACAGGAGAATTCGCCAATATGCCAAAACGAAGAAAAGGAGTGTTAAAACAAAGCGTAAGGAAGACCGATTAAGCAAGCAAGCTCTTCGTGGTCAAGATGAGTATCGGGACACCGAACGCGAAAGAGACGCTGCTGCAAGACGGGCGTCTCGAGAGGATGAGTCCGTGCGTCAGCAGGAAAAAGCTCGAGACGCTGCAGCAAGACGGATGGCTCGAGAGGATCAGGCTAGGCGTCAGCAGGAAAAAGCTCGAGACGCTGCTGCAAGACGGGTCGTTCGGGAGGATGAAGAAGTGCGTCAGATTGAACAACAATGAAATACGCACACTCATTTGGAAGCCCGTAAAAATCCAGAATTTCGAATGCCCGAAAAATCTCGAGACGCAGCTGCAAGACGGACCGTTCGGGAGGATGAAGAAGTGCGTCAGGCGGAAAAAGTTCGAGATGCTGCTGCAAGACGGACCGTTCGGGAGGATGAAGATGTGCGTCAGGCGGAAAAAGTTCGAGATGCTGCTGCAAGACGGACCGTTCGGAAGGATGAAGAAGTGCGTCAGGCGGAGAAAGTTCGAGATGCTGCTGCAAGACGGACCGTTCGGGAGGATGAAGAAGTGTGTCAGGCGGAAAAAGTTCGAGACGCTGCAGCAAGACTGACCGTTCGGGAGGATGAAGAAGTGCGTCAGGCGGAAAACGTTCGAGACGCTGCAGCAAGACGGACCGTTCGGGAGGATGAAGAAGTGCGTATGGTTGAACTACAACGAAACGCACATCGTCATTCGGCAGCACGTCAAAATCCAGCGGTCCGACAAACGGAGTTTTCGCGGATAGCCGCACAACAAACTAAACGGAGAAAACTGCAAAGCTACCAAGATTTATTTCGTAATTTTGAGGAAGAAATCAACGAACAGCAAGAACTTGTGTGCCTTGCGTGTGGAAGATTGATGTTTCCCAAGCAAGCTGCAAGTATTCGCCTTAAACTGGACCATCTACATACATAATTTATGCATGACTTTCTAGAGAAGATCACATGTTTCAAATTGCAGCCTAGAGTCTTAGTGACAATACAATTTTGCAGCGCTTGCAAAATGAATGTGAGCAAAGGGTCTGTCCCCCGTTTGGCACTCTCCAATGGATTTGAGTTTCCCGATATTTCCGAGGAGCTGGTATGTTCTTTAAGGTTAAAAACAATTTTGCACATACACAATTATGTTTGTCTTTTCAGGATATTACGGCAAATGAAGAACGCCTGATGGCACCGAGGACACCGTTTATGCGGATTGTTTCGCTTCAGGGTGGAGGACAACTGCGATTAAAACACAGCTTCGTGAACGTGGAAACAAATTTGGATGTAATCGCAGAAGCAATACCGAGATCATTGGATGATACAAGCACGATTCAAGTTCGTTTCATGAGACGACAACAATATCGTCGGCCATATATACACGCCACAGTTCGTCCATTTCGCGTCCACAGAGCAGGAATTTACCTTGTAAATACTCCCCTGTAGAGAGACAACAACATCCGATTTAACGATTTAACACCAGGTAAAAAACTTACAAAAATTTACTTACAAAACTTAGTAGCAGGAAGATGAATAAAGAATTTCATTTTTGCTAACAGACGAAATACTTCCGCTCGAAACTGAAAATGTGAGTGCGTCAGTAGACCAGCGCCAAGATAATGAAAACGAAACAGACCCTATCCCAGCTGAAGAATCTCAAAAGGCCGATGGTAAACATAAATAGGAACAAATTAACATAACTTTATAAAATAATAAAAAAATAACAACGTTTTGAGTTGAAAATGTTCTTTCACACTTGCAAGGGTCAGCGAAAAAATGCCTGGAGCTGACGATACGCTTCTGTACGAACAGGTTGGTTTCAGTATTCAAGGAGCTGATGGAATTCAAATTGCACCATGTGTCGGAAATGATCCCATTCCCTTTTATAAGGATGCCAGAGCTGAAGAACTTTCTTTTAAAAAAGTATACTGCGGACATCCCAGGGAGTTCAAAAACAAAAAAAACTTACAACGATATTATTAAGTCTGAGCTTCTTCGCCATGACGGTCGAGCGTGCGTTCCGACGAAAATCCTGTACTCTTCCAAGCGATCTTTCAACGACAAAGTCCGATCATCTGTTCAGACATTTTTAAGAAAGAAAAGAGGACTGACGGATAATTACAAAGCTTCACAAGTGCGAAACCAAGAGTTTGTTAAAAACATCGTAACAAACGACGAGGGATACACTGTTTGGAAAAATCTGCGGTCATCTCCATCCTACTGGGAAGCAAAGTGCAAAACCGTTGTGGCAATGGTACGCCAGCTAGGAAAGAGCACATTTTTCATTACTCTCTCAGCAGCTGAAAAAAAGTGGCCAGAAACAATTAAAGCTCGAGAAAAGAAATCGAACGGAAGAGATATTACTAATGAAGAAGCAGCTGAATTGAGCAATGAGCGAAATGATGAGCTAATTAGTAATGACCCGGTGACGTGCCTGCGAAAATTTGCCGCGAGATATCACTCGTTTAAAACTAACCTACTTTTGGCCAAAATCGGTATGCTTTTCATGCGGTATGCAAAAAATTTGGATGCAAATTTACATGAGTTAATACATCCGTCGTTTTGTTCTTTTTAGGAATTTTTGCGCCGTATGAGGTGAAAGATTATTTTTTAGAATGGAGTTTCAAAAAAGAGGGTCACCCCATATGCATGGTCTCTGCTGGTTGGATGCCCCACAGTATAAGCACGGAGATGAAGAGTCTATAAAAGAATGTATACATTTCATAGATGAGTACATAGTTTGCTCCAGAAATGTGGATAAAGATATGACGGCTATACTGCAGTATCAAGTTCACAAACATTCGCACACTTGCAGGAAGAAAGCTGGAAAGAACAACTGTCGCTTTGGATTTCCGAAGGCTCCACTTCCTAGAACCATGATTTTAGATCCTTTGCCTCCAACAATTTCACCCAAAGACAAAGAAGCGCATAAGGCTTTGTGGAAACGAATAGAAACAGAACTAAACACACGGGGCCGAAATCCAGAAGAAAAACAGGAGTTCATTGATTTTCTCATTGATATGGATGTGCACCAGGACGACTACATCTGCGGTAAATTCTGCATGATACCGAAAACTTTTTACCGAACTTCAAACCGAACAGAAACGATAATCAGACTATTTTCTTTTCCCATCAGCAATATGATCCACCTTAAAAACGACTACCGTTATGCTCAAAAGGGAAGTTGACGAAGCATTCATTAACCCGTACAATGCGGAAATACTTCGTACATGGAGAGCAAATGTTGGCATCCAGTTTGTCCTGGACACGTATGCTTGCGCAAAATACTGCGTAGGATACATGATGAAAGGGTATGGAGGAATCTCTAAGACCATGCGGCAGATAAACCAAGTCGTTGCTCAAGGAAATCAAGACATTTGTGACAAACTGCGCAAGTTCTCCAAAGTCATGTGGTCGGGTACAGAGATATGTGCTCAAGAAGCCACCGCATTTCTGTTGGGAATAAAGAATACCGATAGCTCGAGAACAGACATTTTTGTAAATGCTTCTCCTCAGAATGAACGAGGAATGGAGGAATTAGAAAACATGGATGATAATGATGAAGACATTGTAGCTAAGTGACTGCTAGATCATTATTCAAACCGTTCCGAGGATCTTGAGGACGAATGTCTTGGCGAAATTGCGACGTTCGTCACAAAGGCGTCGCTAAAAGGAGAACAAAATTTTGCGCGTGCAGAAGGTAAACGGCAATTTATTAAAATCTGCTTCCAGTTAACGTATACTGTAGTGCGAACCCCTTTTTCTCTTAGACAAAGACCACTTTTTCAATCAGTTGGATGGAAATGGATTTTTTCGGTTACGAGTGGGACCACGCAAAATATTACGATACCGCCAATATTCATGCAAAGTCAACCCCGCAGACTACTATAGGGAGCGGTTATTGCTGTTTTTGCCGTGGAGAGATGAGCAGACCGAAATCAACGTTTTGACATTAGAAGAAAAAATGCAACGTTGTTACAATAAAAGCTTTAAAGCTTATAAAGACGAAGCTGAAAGCAAAAGAAAAGCCTTAGTTCAAAAGCTTAGCTAAAAGGCTTAGTTAAAAAAGCTTAGCTAAAAAGCTTAGTTAAAAAAGCTTAGCTAAAAAGCTTAGTTAAAAAGCGTAGCTAAAAAGCTTAGTTTTAAAGCTTAGCTAAAAAGCTTGGCTTAAAAACTGAAAATCAGTAGTATTGTTACAAGTAACCCTTATAATAACTGTACCAAGTTTGATGCAAATTAGCCAAAATATAAAATTTGACCCATACGACCCTAGCGGACCCCTTCACTGACCCCTAGATTTGACCGATTATGCTGAAACTCCATACGGTTTCTTTTACAGACCTACGGGATCACAGTAGAAAGTTTATGGCAAATCGGCCGCAATTTGAAATTCGACCCATCTGCGCCTAGTGGACACCATACATGACAACTAGGGTGGACCAATTGAGCTGAACATCAGTAGGGTTCTTTCAATGAATCCAAGGTATCGGTCTACCGAGTTGGGTGCAAATCAGTCAAAATATAAATTTTGTCCTATCTGACCCTATTGGACCCCAATTATGACCCGAAGGTGAATCCGAACAGGCTGTAAATCGATTATGATGTTGCATGGGACCCTAGGTATCACTGAACCAAGTTTGGTGCAAATCAACCGAAATCTATTTTTGGCCTATTTGACCCTATTGGGCCCCTTCCCGAACCCCTAGGGTGAACCGATTGGACTAAAAATCGGTAGGATTGCTTCCAGTGACCCAAGGTATCACCGTACCAAGTTTGGTGCAAATCAAAAATTTTTACCCTCAGACCCTAGCGGGCTCCTAACCACGTCCCCCAGGGTAGACCGATTGGGCTCAAAATCAATAGGGTTCCTCCTGGATACCCAAAGTACCTCTGTGCAAAGTTTGGTCCATAATCGGTCAAAGTATGTGGCCTCTAGAGCACGGACAGACAGACAGACAGACAAACATGTCGAAATCATTACTTGCTGAGAAAGCTCAGCTTCGTAATAATAGCAGCAAAATTGAAGCTAATGCAGCACATTACTCCCACGAGGCAGGTACTAGCGATGCAAGTATTAGGACGCTAGTAGATGACAATAACTTATCTGACGACGAAGATGATGAGGAAATTGACAATGAAGACCGTGTAGATCTTCAGGAGCAATTCAATGTCGCTGGGCAAGAACTTGGATTTATAGAAGATTCAGCTGACAAAGTGCAACCATTTCTTCAACCCAAAATGTGCAACAATGAAGATTACAAGAAAACGATGCAGTCACTAAATGACAAACAAAGACGCTTTGTTTTCGAAATAGTTCATCGTCTGAAGACATCTGAAGAGCCATTCCAAGTTTTTTTGAGTGGCGGAGCAGGTGTTCGAAAGAGTCACTCTATTACAGCCATTGTTCAAACCGTTTTGCGCTACTACTCAACCCAAGTCGATCGTGATCAAAGTAAAACATCTGTCGTAGTGTCAGCGTTCACGGGGAAACTCAAATACATTTAGCAGCCTGTAATGGTTAGTTTTCAATGCAAAATTTGGTACGTATGTAGTTTTTTAATGCATCTTATTAGTCAAGTAACTACAGGCATGATGATCGCAAAATCACAAGGATCAACACTTCCCGAAGTAGTCGTGTGCGTAAGGGTCACCGGTCGTAAACGGTTGACCCCACCTGAGCTCTACGTGGCGTGTAACCGAGCGAAATCTCTTAATGGATTGTATATCGATGGAGAATTCATGCCACCGAAACTTAATGCCAGAATTGACGTCGTGGGGAACGAGATGCTGCGGCTTCGAGAGAATCGACAATGGAATTTTGGTTTGCAGTTTCTACAGGATATTCAGTCCAATTACAAGATCTATTTTCATAATGTACAGTCTCTGATCGCTCATTGCAGCGATGTGACAGCAGACCCTTGCGTTTTGGCCCCTGATACACTTATATTCATGGAGCCTCATTCACTTCCGGAGGACCAAATACTAATTCCGTGGTTTGAATGTGTTCACCGGCTTGATTGTGAAGGACCCGCTCCATTCAGTCGAAGGCGTGCTGACGGATGCATTGTACTAACCAAAGGTCAGTTTTTGCATACGAAATTATTTTGGCATTTCTCATGAGGTCAACGAAGTAATTTGATTGTAGTCGGTAGCTGCCAGCCAAGAAACCTTTATTCTTGCACGTTCAGGGATCATGACCTAAATCCTTGTACAGTTTTTTCGTTCGAGGTTTTGGACGTTAACGTTCTAGGTGTATACAGGCATCCAAGATTCTCTTGGCCAACCTTCAGAGGAATCCTTAGAGATATTTGGAACAGAAAGGTTGGAAAAACAGTTTTCCTCGGTGACTTCAACATCAACGTTATAAAAGATCGTGGAATATGCATCGAGTTCGAAAAAGAAGGTTACAGCTATAAACTTCCGGAGAATTTTCCTTCTACATACGCATGCACAACGATCGATTTGTGTATTTCGAATTTTGCTGAATCAAGAGCTTACTACTACGAATCTTACTACAGTTTTCATAAACCAATTCTTACTGTTTGGTAAAAACGTTGTAAAATGATTAAAAACAAAGTTGATTTGTATCGGTTTTTGAATTCCTTTTTTTACATTTTATATTCCAAAAGGGAAGGGGTCCAATAGGGTAAGATAAGGGCAAGGTTGAGATTTTGGCCAATTTTCGACCAACTTGGCACAGTGATACCTTGGGTCAGCAGTTGTGCTAAACTTCTTTCCTTGGGTTTTTAGCTAAGCTTTTGAGCTAAGCTTTTTTCGTTAGCTTTTTAGCTAAGCTTTTTTTCCTTAGCTTTTTAGCTAAGCTTTTTTCCTTAATTCTTTAGCTAAGCTTTAAACCTAAGCTTTTTAGCTAAGCTTTTTAACTAAGCTTTTTAGCTAAGCTTTTTAACCAAGCTTTTTAGCTAAGCTTTTTAACCAAGCTTTTTAGCTAAGCTTTTTATTTTGCTTTCAGCTTTGTCTTTATAAGCTTTACAGCTTTTATGTTATGGTCGATTTGCCTCAAGCTTTGTACTGTGATCCCATACGTCAGTAAAAGCGACTGTATTGAGTTTTTAGCTTAAACGGTCAAAGAGAAGGGGTTCACTAGGGTCACATGGTTCAAATTTCATATTTTGACCAATTTGCATCAAACTAGGTACAGTGATTGTACGGGTTACTTGTAACACTACTATTGATTTTCAGTACAATCGGATACGCTTTGAGGACTAGGTCGGGGTCCACTAGGGTCAGATAGGGCAAATTTTAAATTGTGCCCGCTTCGCCCCAAACATGGTTAAGTGATACCTTACTAAACCGCTTTTGTTAGTTTTTGAGCTAAACTTTTTCACCTAAGTATACGCGAAGGCTTCTTGCTTTGCTTTCTAGCTCAACTTTTTTAATTAGCTTTAGCTAGGCTTTTTTCCTTAGCTTTTTAACCAAGCTTTTTAACTAAGCTTTTTAGCTAAGCTTTTCAACTAAACTTTTCAGCTAAGCTTTTTCTTTTGCTTTCAGCTACGTCTTTATAAGCTTAACAGCTTTTATTTTGATTTAATTTCGGCACCATGTCACATAACCATCAAAAATAGAATTAAAATAGTCTTGAAAAAGACTTCAACAATTATCTCGAATGATAACAATATACTCAATTTACACTATGATCAACCCTTTCCTTCCTACTCCCTTCTTCTTTTTTACACACCACGAGACAGGTTTGATCCTGTCGCAGTCCTCCAACAACTTCTCCTTTTAAAAAAATCTGTATAATCTTAGACATATTTCGACAACGGATTTTAACAATTTTAAGCGTTCAGGCTTTGGATTCGTTCAGATTTTTACCATTCAGGTCTTGGCAATTCAAGTCATTTAGGTTTATTACGAAGCTGAGCTTTCTCAGCAAGTAATGATTTGGACACGTTTGTACGTCTGTCTGTGTGTCTGTCCGTCTGTCGGTGCTCTAGAGGCCATATACTTTGACCGATTCGGACCAAACTTTGCACAGTGGTACAACGGGCCACTTGGAGGGACTCTTTTGATTTTGAGCCCAATCGGTCTATCCCAGGGGTCGTGGGTAGGGGCCTGCTAGGGTCGGAGGGGCAAAATCTTCGATTTGCACCAAGCTCGGTAGAGTGATACCTAGGGTCACTTGCAACATCATAATCGATTTGCAGTAGTCATAAATGGGGTCCAAACGGCTCTGATGGGGCAAGATTTAGATTATTTGAATAATTAGCACCCAACTCGGTACAGTGATACCTTGTGTCCATTGAAACAACCCTACTGATTTTCAGCTCAATTGGTCAACCATAGAAGTCATATGTGGTATCCACTAGGGTCAGATGGGTGGAATTTTAAATTCTGGTCGACTTGCCACAAACTTTGATCTGTGATCCCGTAGGTCAGTAAAAGCAACCGTACGGAGTTTCAGCATAATCGGTCATACTTTGGGGTCAGAGAAGGGGTCAACTAGAGTCAGATGGGTCAAATTTTAGATTTTGGCCGATTTGCATCAAACTTGGTACAGTGATTATAAGGGTTTCTTGTAACAGTACTATTGATTTTCAGTCCAATCGGATACGCTTTGAGGTCTAGGTCGTGGTCCACTAGTGTCAGATAATGCAAATTTTAATTTACCCGAATTGCCCCCAACATGGTTCAGTGATACCTCAACTAAACCGCTTTTGTTAGCTATTGAGCTAAATTATTCTCCCTAGGTATTAACTTAGGCTTGTAGCTTTTTATCCAAGCTTTTTAGCTATGCTTTTTAACTAAGCTTTTAGCAAAGCTTTTTATTTAAACTTTTTAGCCAAGCTTTTTCTTTTGCTTTCAGCTTTGTCTTCATAAGCTAAACAGCTTTTATTCCGTTTGGGGCGTTCAGGTCGCTTAGGTTTTTTCCGTTCAGGTCGTTTAGGTTTTTTCCGTTCAGGTCGTTCAGGTTTTTTCCGTTCAGGTCGTTCAGGTATTTACCATTCAGGTTACCCGTTCAGGTGTTTACCATTCAGGTTACCCGTTCAGGTATTTACCATTCAGGTTACCCGCTCAGGTATTTACCATTCAGGTTACCCGTTCAGGTATTTACCATTCAGGTTACCCGTTCAGGTTTTTTCCGTTCAGGTCGTTCAGGTTTTTTCCGTTCAGGCCGTTCAGGTTTTTTCCGTTCATGTCGTTCAGGTTTTTTCCGTTCAGGCCGTTCAGGTATTTTCCATTCAGGTTACTCGTTCAGGTTTGTTTCCGCTCAGGTCGTTCAGGTGTTTTCCGTTCAGGTTATTTCCATTCAGGTCGTCCAGGTTTTTTCGTTCAGGTCGTTCAGGTTTTTTCGTTCAGGTCGTTCAGGTTTTTTCTCTCCGACAGATATGGCTAGAGTTTCGACGGAATTTTCAGATAAAATCTAAAAATACGACGGCGCCTCTCAAGAAGGACAAAAATTGTTGTTTGATAACCCTCTTAGCAATTACTCCGCTGGATATAATTGGCAAAGCTGAGCGATTTGCAGCATAAGATACTGACCTGTATACATTAAAATTGGTGAAAAGGGGTTTTAAAGCCTGGGCAATATATATATGAAGTGAATTTTAATTTGAGCAAGTCCGTCATAAAGATAGATGTTAGAAACCCATGTCCCCGAATGAAAACTTTTGAGCAACAAAATAAATTATGTAACGTTGAAGGGCGAATCGCAAATTTCTCTGAGAAACCAAGTCCCTAGCTAGCAACGTTCTCCCAAATATTAAAATCACAAATTGTTGTCCACCTCCGGCGCTTGTTGAAGCCGCCTCCCGGGAAGGACGAAAATGAATATCAGCTGATTTTTGAGAACACACTCGACCTTCACTCTTGCACATGTTTGCAAGTTTGCAACAACCATCCGACCACGAACTAACTTTTCGTTTTAAAACCCTCCAGAAAGTAATTAGTTTGTAGGATTCATCATGGACGTTAGTCAATTTTTTTTCTTTTGCTACTTTACTGAATTTGGTCAATTTTTAAGCAATTTTAAGAGCAACATATTTAAATTTCTGTCGTCAAAATAAACGATGTGGTTCGCCCGAAAAGGGAACTGGGGCTTCATCACTTCCCGCTCCTCCTCAAACAGCTTCGCCTAAGTCGCTCCACGGGTCAATGGTCGCAAGAGCCGCAAGTCGCTCCACGGGTCAATGGTCGCAAGAGCCGCAAATCGCTCCACGGGTCGCAAGAGCCGCAAGTCACTCGGCGGGAGAAGAAAAAATTCTTTGAATAGAGTGACAATGACGTGAGTGACATGACGTTAATAAGTCATGTGTCCACTCATCAGGGAACTACATCTTAAGCATGAGGTATTTTTTTTTGTTTTGAATTCATGACAATAACTCATGCGTTCTGATATATTTCCCTCATGAGTGGTGACATGAGTTATTCACAGTGAGTGACATGATTTTTTTTAAATAACCCGGATTTTTTAAAAATAAACCTGATTGTTTACAAAATATGAACAGATTTTTTTTAAATGAACAATTTTTTTAAATGCACCGATTTTTTTACATGAACACGTGTTTTTGAGTGAGCTGATTTGTAAAATAAATAACCGATTTTTTAAAATGAACCGGATTTTTTATGTAGAAACAGCAAACCATGCGTTATTTATACCAATTTGCTGTCAATAACAGTAGCTAACCAACTTACAAAAAATCACGTAGTTATTTTAGAGTTTAAATCAGTTTTTACTCGTTCTGTCGTACTAACAAGTAACGCGCGTGAGTGGGTCATCCAGTATTTTCCAAACTGTTTTACTAACTTGCGTTTTCGAGTAAGGAGAATGCGCTGGGAGGGGTTAGTTTCCCAACCAAACCCGTTAAACGCCAGATATCACCGTCAAAAGTACGAATTATCGGGTTAAATATCGGTTTTTGCGGCAAAGAAATGCATCACAAGCAAGCCAAGTTCCATTAGGATTGTAATTACGATTTGTTTAGCAATTTAGGCTAAAGTTCAAGGCTGCGAGTTGATCTCTATTTTCAATCCAAAATTAGGGTTGTATCTCGCGCCACCTAGAGAAATAGACAACAACTTCGTATTCTAGATCGTGTGTTTCTAATATTTTAAACATCAACGCTCAAACACGAATAACCCGCTCGAAAAGTTTACTTGTAAGTGTAAAACGGCAAGATTGTGTGGGCGTAGTTTTAATCAGTACATTTTGATGCGATTTTGTCCACCGTGTGAACCCGAAATCCACGTTAAACTCGGATCGGCCCTGATGAATTTTGTACTGACTCGGATCATTCTTTAGATTTGTTTAAATTTGCCGCAGAACAGGTAAAACAAAGTCTAATATCGGAGAAACTTGCTGTACATTTGTGAGAATTAAAAGATTTAATGAAATGTTATGCAGATTGATGAAAACTTGGGATCCACGTCATGCCAAACTTGTTCCGTCCAGTTTTCCGTTGATTGTAGCAATACCTCCTCGCCCCCCGCCACGAATCCTTCCATTCTCAACGTACTCCATCCTCAGTCCGTGCCCAGTCCCGAGACGGGGAAGGTCTCCCGCCAAACCCGATTCTCAGAGCCAGGCAAGTTCCAAGGAACTCTAACGTACGACTCGAAGCCAGTTCAAAACGGGAAATTTGACATTATCGTCCTCAACTCGACAGAAGCCTCTCAAGTTCAGAAAAATGTGGCTGCGAAAAGCGGGGCAGCGTACTACGAAGGGAAACTCCTCTCGATTGGGAACGACGTTCAGAACAAAGTGCGAAAAGTCTATTTGTCAGTTACATCCAAGCAGCTTGTCATAAAAGAATACTTTCTCAAAGTTGTTCCCATCCGCGTAGCTACGTTTCGGCTTTCACCAAACACAAAGGTACGTCCATTCCTCACACCTGCACCAAATTTCATAGCAAATTGCATGCAACACAAAAAGGTGATTACCCTTTTTAACGTATTTGCAGCTCCAGTTTTTGATGGCATCTAATCAACACAGCCTCCCAACGATTGTCATCGATGACGGTTCCCAGCCAGCTATAAAAGTTGCACTGAAAGACGCGAAAACCGTGGTGGCGACATTTACCCACTTTCTCTTAAGAAATACCAGCAAAACCACGCAAGTTGAACACTTGTGTCCTAGAAAATTTACCGTTGACAAACATTTTACCGTTAACAAATAGATTACCTTGAATAGTAACTCATGACCACGACAAAAAATAGTACCAAAAAGGTACTGCATCAGTCTATTAACGCACGTTAGTATTTAACTCGTTAGGCATTGCGGAGCAATAGCTTTATATGGTTATTTTTTGTCGTCCATCGGTATCCCGTACGCGCGCCTTTTCGCGGCTCCGTTCCACACCTGTAGCCCACATGCTTTGCAAGTGGGCTTGAAACTTTTTAGCGGCATTAGTATAGCCCCAAGGATGAACATGAACGAACTTATGGGCCCTTTTGGATAAGCCCTTGACAGCTCCCTGTTGGTGTCCGAGATTTTTTATATGGCAAGCTTGCTTCACTTTTGGAGGGAAGATATCACTATGTAAGGTGCCAAAAATACCAACAGCACAGGTCTCAAAGCTATCCCCCTGGCGTCCCAAAGAGATCAAACATCAAAATATTACATGACCTCATGTCTTTCGAACAAAGTATATCCAAATTATGACTGCAAACGAAAAACGATACCGGAAGCTGCCCGAAAACACGCTTATCGGTTGTCTAAGGCCACTAAGTACCTTCACACAAAATTTGATGTCTTTCAGACAAAGCGTGCTCAAGTTATCCCTAAAAACGAATTCGGGCACCTGCATGTACCTGAACATCAAATCAAGCATATTTTTCCTTTGCTTCCGCTTTCTGAGCACCTCTGTACAAAATTTCATGTGTATCGAACTTAGCGTGCTCAAGTTATCCCTAAAAACGATTCGGGCACCTGCAGGTACCCAAATCCACGCAATACCCCATTTGCCTGTTGCCAAGGCTCCTAGCAACCTGTATACAAAATCTCAGACCAAGCAAACAATGCATTCCGTGGTTATAGCCAATAAACCATTACTATATACTTGCACTGAACACCACCCGTCGTGGTGAACGGTGGCCCGGAATTCTCCTGGTGGATGGTGGCCCGGAAGTATCCAGGTGGACGGTGGCCCGGATTTCTCCTGGTGGATGGTGGCCCGGAAATATCCTGGTGGACGGTTGCCCGGAATTATCCTGGTGGACCTGTGTTTGGTTCCACATGCAACCTGCACCACCCTTTACTACAGAATTTTCGTCACATTAAATTTCTGTAAGAGTTTACTGCCGTCGTACCCATAAATTCAGTCAAAAGAGGACTACAGTACATTATGCACTGCTAAAAAACATTAGGTACACAGTGGCATGGCTCGCTAGAGGTGAAACATAAACACTGAACAGCTCAGCATTTTCACGTCACGGAATTACTCGATTAACTGTATAGATCCACGGTTAATAAAAGAAAAGCGTCTTCGTAGTAACCAACAATGGGCTATTGATGTTATTATTTGTTACTACGAAGACGCTTTTCTTGTATTAACCGTGGGTTGGACGCTTGAGAATCCACGCGGTGGACAAACAAAGTTAAAAAAACAGGATCTTCTCGTAAACTTGTTCATCGCGTTTATCTCTTTTTAGCGTTTATGAAGAAGCCAACCAAACGGAAATCTCCCGCTTCAAAATCCACCAAAAATATAATTTTCTTGGCCCGGTCGCTTCTTCACAGTCGCTGTTGACCTCGTCATCAAAGGGATCCAAGAACCGCTCCGGTTTTGTTTGGAAACAAAAAAGCGCGCGTATATCCGTGTATTGAACGGTTCTGGCTCCTTGGCTGTCCCAGCATTGGAGGCGCAAATTTAACCTCAGACAAGGGTTGGGGATGTATGATAAGAGCGGGACAAATGCTTATCGCTAAAGCTTTACTCCTCCGACATTTGAGTACGCAGAAAATTTGATAAAACCCTCAATTAAAATGTGGAGACGTTGATATACACCAAATGTAAACGTGGTGTAATTTACGTCTTTGTATGTCAGGTGCGGACTGGCACTGGGACCAAGAATGTCGGGATCCAGTTTACCTCCAAATCGTGAGCCTTTTTGAGGACACCAAAATCGCGCCCCTCTCCCTCCACCAAATTGCTCAGAGCGGGAGTTCCCTGGGGAAGCCGATCGGCTCCTGGCTCGGCCCGAACACTGTCGCCCAAGCGCTAAAAAAGATGACCTCCACGAGCGACTATCTCTCCGTCGATCTGAACATTTTCATTGCCATGGACTCGACGCTAGTCAAGTCGGAAGTGAAGATGTTCTCGTTCTCTGGGCC
>VICI01003031.1:0-14483 GCA_019593645.1 Akabosia matsudoensis | reverse complement strand
GTTAAAGCGCTTAAGAGTAGTGCGCCTTTTGAAAACAAACTGCGATAATCTGATCGAGCCCTGTCTGCAGACCTGCTTTCCTCCCTGAGACGGCTCCTCAAGTCGGTGAGAATGTTTTGGTAGCGTTGCTCTCGAATGACTTCGCGAAGAGCTTCGATTTTAGTATCGGGTGAGGACAAAGACTGGTCTGCAGGGAAAAGGTGCTGACGTAGAGATGAAGTAGAGGTTAAAGGGAACCGCGAAGCAGGGACTATTCCGGATGATAGTGGGTTGCTCGCCAGAATGGGGTTGAGAATAGGTGTTTGATGTTGATGAAGCCTACCGGATGTACCGCCAAGTAGTTCAAGAAGCTCCAAGTCAGAAAGGCGGTTTCTGTTTTGGTTCACCAAGTCGGCGCTGTTATCATTGGTGACACCAGTAGATCCCAGGAATTTTGTGAGATGGGCTTGGAATCCATGTTGTTTTGGAGGAGATTTAGCTGCAACGGATTTCTGCTGCTGGTGGTGTTTTGTGCGGGACGGTGGGCCGTACGAATCATGAGGTGGTGGTGGCTCGTCGCTTTGCAGAGGATCGTCTGAGGATACACTTTGGCCAGTGGATGAAATGGAGTGAACTATATTGGGAACCTGAACGAATTCTGTGACTTGTTTTGTGATTGGAATGGTTTGGAGGGTTATTGTCGTGTGGTATTGGTCTTCTGGAGGAGCAGGAGGCCCTGGAGGAGATGCCTGAGAAGGAGAGTCTTGAGGCGGTCCGTAAGACCCAGAGGGTTGTTGAGGCGGAGGTCCATAAGACTGGGAGGGACTGTTGTAGGAAGGTGGGGGGACTGGCTCATCAGCCGACGGTGGTCGTTCATATGATAACGATATCCGGTCTACTTTGGATTTATGACGATGGGATTTAGAATTGAAGCGGTGACGAGGCCGGAAGTCTTCTTGCTCAGATTCTTCTGAACTGCTTGAACTGCTTTCTTCTGGAGAGTTGACAACTCGTCTGGAAGTAACAACTTTAGATGATGGATAACCTCCTGAAGAATTGTCTACTTCACCTCCGTTTCCACCTGTTTCGTTGCTGTCACCACCAGAACTACCTTGCTCGCTGTCACCCCCACCACCATTGATTGGATCGTTGTCTTGTGGCGGAGGACCTTGTGGGCTTTCTTCTGGAAATTGTGAACCAGAACCAGTTCCGTTTTCTTCCGTACCACTGTTATTTCCGCCTTCGTTGTTACCATTTCCTCCGTGAGAGTGAGAATTCCATCCACTTCCTGGTCGATTGTGATTATGACCGCCGTGATGATGGCCAGGGCGATTGCTGCTGCCAGTTTCGCCGGCTTCATTTTCTCCATCTTCGCCATCTCCACCTCCACCTGGACGGTTTCCATGTCCTGGTCTATTTCCATGGCCGGGTCTGTTTCCGTGGCCCGGGCGATTGCCATGTCCCGGTCTATTTCCATGGCCTGGACGATTTCCGCCATGATGATGCCCATGGCCAGGTCGGCTACCTCCTCCGCTACTTTCATTTTCCTCATTTTCGCTCTCCCCGTCTTCATTTCCGCTGCCACCTCCGGGTCGATTTCCGTGATGATGGCCATGCCCTGGCCTATTTCCATGACCCGGTCTGTTTCCATGCCCTGGCCGATTTCCGCCGTGATGATGCCCATGCCCAGGTCGGTTTCCATGATGGCCTCCATGACTTCCCCCTCCACTGCTTTCATTTTCATTTTCACTCTCCCCGTCTTCATTTCCGCTACCACCTCCAGGTCGGTTACCGTGATGATGGCCATGCCCTGGTCTGTTACCCCCATGATGATGTCCTCCATGTCCTGGTCTATTTCCATGATGATGCCCTCCAGAACCTTCATTTTCATTTCCCTCTTCATTGCCCTCATGTTCATTTTCCCCGTCTTGTCCCCCTTGCCCGGGCCTGTTCCCATGATGCCCACCATGATGACCCCCGTGACCCGGCCTATTACCGTGATGATGACCATGTCCCCCGTGACCCGGCCTATTCCCATGATGATGTCCACTGTGTCCATGTCCTGGCCGATGTGAATGACCTCTTCGAAAAGGCAATGAAAAAAACGGTTTACTTTGTGACGGTGGTGGCGCCACAACTTGACTTTTATCCTTGCTATCATTAATATGATAATGGTAGTGGATTTCACTCTTCTCCTTCTCTTTCTCTGTTTTCAGATGACCTCCTTTCAAACCAGCTCCACCGTTTCCATCCGGATGGGCATATACAATCACCGTAGGACCTGCTGCACTAGCCGCTTCCTGTGGCCCTTCATGTACATGGTTTCCACCATACACCTCCCTAGGCAAATGCTTCAACGGTTGGGGACCGAGCCGGCCATTTCTCTGCCAACTCTCTACTCTTGGTTGCATCGGAATCACCCTCTGCACCACTTGCCGAAAAAAGCTTGGTGGTTTAGGCGTTGGGACAACAACAGGTACCGCCGCAGTCACCACTGGTTGAACAAACTGTTCTCGTGCAATTGAATTTACCACTTGAGGCACAATAGTATTCTCAACAAACGCCATATTAAACTCGCTCGCTTTCGAGGCCGGTCTTATATCATATTCCAAACCCGCCCCAGCTTCAAATGTCAGCAACGAATCCCTCGTAGTTCTCTTCCGATTCGTCCCTACGTCTAAAGCTCCTTGATTTGGCAATTCATCAAACAACGACGACGATCCACCTCCAGCCCCAGGTCGCTGCTTTACAATTTTCTCCGCAGGAATTTCGTTATTCGTCCCAGATCCCCCCGCCTTTGTTCCCTCTCCAGATAACGCTCCATTATTAGGCAACTCGTCAAATAAAGACGCCCTCCCTCCAGCAGTTAAATAAACCAGCAAAAATATCACTTGACCACGATTACGAACCATTCTTCAAAAAGTTCTTTTAAATTTTCCTAATATTTCCAAACTTTCATTTCAAAAAGGCGTTCAAAATAACGATCCTGGCCACACTTGATTCTACTTCAAAGTGACAATAAAAACCATTAAAAACCTTGTAACTTTTTGTTTTCGAAAGTGAAATCGATATATATTTTTTCGATTAACTACCTAGAAAAGCGTCAGATGCAGATAAACCAGCTAATTATTCAACGCAAAAATCTAGTACTCCTCAGTGGTCATTCATCTCCTTCTGAAATGAAAAGTGAATCTTGCGTCTTGACGCCTCAAACCTGTGGAGTATATATATCCTTCATTCTTTGATTTTGCAATACAAAACTACTCAACCGAAACAATCCATTTGTCCATTTAACTAAAAAAAATCAGAATGTGACATGATTAAGATAAGACAGCATTTAAAATGGTTTTCCTCATGGGAGTCACCAAAAAAACGTCGTCATTTGTTTAATCACTTAATCATCACATATTTCGAAGGGAAAAGTAGTTATTGAGTCATCCTCCCCCCACCCCACGTTTGTCTTTACGAGGAAAGCTATAAAGATATAAATTTTCACCTACTCACAATTGAAAACAAGTCGTTTAAAACAATGAAAAAACAAGGCGATCAACTGTCAAAATGCGCGTGATTGCTTGTTTGAGGGACGCTGTCGTTGTAATCAGGGGATTATCAGTGAAATGCATTAGCGTCGAAATGGACTGTTCGTGTAATTCGAGTCAAAGGACCGGATCGCGAGCTTGATTTCCACATGCTATTTACAAAGCGAGAAAAAAACGCCTTTCGCTTGCTTGCTGCTGTCCGTTTGCGCTTTTACGTTTTCAAAGTGGTAAACAAAGTTTTTTTGCCTTTTGATTTGGGACAGTTAATTCAATTATGATTTCAATATTTGGATAAATGAAATGGTTAAGATTAGTAAATTATTGGGCTGTGAGAAATAGTATTGTAATCAGTTATGAAATTGAAGATTGAGATTATCTTTTGAAATAAGAGATGATGGTTTGGGCTTAAAAGGAGCCTGCATTGAAGCGTGCCAGTGTAATTATGATTTGGTTGAGTAACAAGCGTAGTTCTATTTATTTAATTAAAGAATTAAAATGGATTATGTAATTGATTTCCTTATTGGACAGGTTGATGGAAAAGGGGTGATTCTAGACTGGCTTGAGGTCAGTAGACGATTTGAAAAGTAGAAATGAGGTGACGAAAGGTGCATCGATTGATTTGATAAAATGACCAAACTGCATTTGACCCTAAATGGGGTTATTTAGTTTGAGATCACCGTGGAAACGGATGCTCAGAGTTCAGTCAGGTTTGCCGTTAGTCTTTCGGCCCGAGAAGGAGATGAAGTTTGAATGAAAAGATGATGGCAGTGACTGCAACGTGTTGTAAGGCGCATTTTTCTGTTTACTTTTTTCCCTCGCCAAAGCAGACAATTTTCTTTGGAAGTTGTTCCAATTTAGTTTGTGTTTTTGATTCTAATTAGTAGTTAACTAGATTCTAAACACATTAACAATTAAATTTTGTTGAACCTTACTAGTTTTCGTTTTTTAAGTTGATTCACACAATTTCCGTTCTTTTCACTTATCAAGCTAAAAGCGTTTTATATTATCTTGTAACTATCAAACATGCCCTCAAAAGACGAAGACGTGACCCCCCTCAAAGCCTCCTGGAACAGGAGCAATCTAAGCAGCATCACCTCCCCGACCAGCTTCAACGAGTCATACACCAGCGACAACTCATTCCAGTTTAGCGACATTGTTAAAATCCCTGAGCACGACTTTCGATCAATTCTCAACCCGAACAAATCTTACCAAAGCCAGGAAGACGATGGAATCTCATCCGCGAACACTTCTGTCTTAGAATCGAAGTCCCGCCGAAGTCGCGACTCTGGTATCTCATCCTACACCGAGTACTTGAGCGCTCCTTCCACAAAATCCCCTCCGAAGCAAGTCCAGCCCGAATACAAGCACAAAATCTCAATCTACAGCAAAGTAAGCGGCTGCCGAATGACCAATTTAACCGACTACTGGATCGTCAAACAAATACGTGTTGCCATTTTACAACATCTCACCAACGGAAATCCCGCTGCTACACTAGCTTACAAGTTCGGCTATGAAAAAATGGCTAACGGAGGTCTTCAAATTGTTAGCGACTCTGAAAAGCTCATCACAATGCTTGGCTCTCTTGGTTACTTTGCCGGAATCCCATGCAAAATGACATTTCCCGATACCCCACGCGTTGTCGGCTTCGTCAAAGGACTCCCCACTGACCTGGAGCCCTCCGACTTGAAAGACGAAATCCGAAAATCCTACCCGGAAGTCTACTCAGTTCGATACGTCACGGAGAAGTCCCGCGGTTTCGCACATGGCATCCAACGGCCGTGCGCTTTCATTTCATTCAACTTGCGATTTCTTCCCAAGACGGTTGCCATTTTCCAGGAGGTTTTTGAGCTTCAGGTTCCAAATCCTATGCAGTGCACGAGATGCTGTCGCTATGGTCACCAGGGGAAGCAGTGCAGGGCCCAAACAAGGTGCTCGTTTTGCGGAGGAACTCATCAACGGCAGGTCTGCACGGCTAAGGTACCTCAGTGCATTAACTGCCAAGGAATGCACTCAGCGACGAGCCACGACTGCCTCATTTGGCAGCAGGGGAAATACATGAATGAACTGCGATACAGAGGTAGGTCACCCATTAAAAATACTAGTCAAAATTTTAAAAATCATGGTTTCAAGTATTTGACTTGAATTTGAATTGCAAGGCGGGTTAACGGCTGAAGAAGCTATTGGAATTGCCAGCTCTGGAAAAGTATCC
Source organism: Akabosia matsudoensis (assembly GCA_019593645.1). Lineage (NCBI taxonomy): Eukaryota > Metazoa > Arthropoda > Collembola > Entomobryomorpha > Paronellidae > Akabosia > Akabosia matsudoensis. The sequence continues at coordinate 8,756 of VICI01003031.1, read as the reverse complement.
CAGAAAAAGCATAGCTTCACTCAGGCGGATTACTTCGGTAAGCCTTTTCATTTTGTCAGCCACGTCCGGTTTTAATTTAGTAATGGAAATTGTATTTGATGTTGACTTCTTTGCAGAAAATCAAGACACTTTCTTCTTCGGACCTGACCGTGATATTGCCAGTGAGTCTCAAGCCTTAGAAGATGAGGAGATGGAGGAGGAACCCTCTCTCCAGATAACCTTTGGAAAGTCACCAGCTGTTCATGCTCGGGCTGCAAGGATCTTCCCATTTTTGGATTTGATGACGGATCTTTTTCTCAAAGTGAAGAATCCGGGGGAGAACTTGTCAAGCTCGGTTTTGATGCCTGGCTATGATGATCAGGGTTTTCCTGTTAGACGTGAGTACCTTACCAGCTATAGTAAGCACTTAGCTAATCATCATGAGCCTTATATAAAATCCTCTTTTTGGCTTCCTTAGGTAATAAGAAGAACAGCGTTGCTGCGAAACACTTCAAAGAAAGCGTCATGGCCGCGGTCAAGTCAAACAACCAGTCACCATCTTACACCCGCTAACAACCTCCATTTCTCAAACCATTCAACGTTCTTTTTGCATGCAAGAAAAAACTTTATAATTCGCATCGATCAGTTTTTAAATAATTTCACTTTAGGTTTCTCGAGTCGTTCTCGTTGGTTATTTGTATCTAATATTTAGCAGTGAACGAGTTAAAGTATTGGAAAAACAAAGTGGAAAACAGTAATATTAGTTTGTTAACTAGAAAAATGTTAATAGTAATACAAAATACGAGTAATTTTTTATGTAAATCTTTATACAATATGTAACCCTTACTTAGTTTGTTACTTTCATACTAAAATAGGAGAAATAAAGTTTTGCTAACGCGTTTTAAAAGTCTTGTAACACATTTTTGATTTATCTCAGTCAATGATACAAAAAGAGTGGCTTAATTCAGCTTTCTTTTAGATGTAGGTACAAATTCAATAGCAAAAAAATTCATGGTTCCACTGCGGTTGTGATTTTTTAAAGTAATCGTGAAAAAAATATTATTCAAGAATTGTAAGCAGCTCGTTCTTGATTCAGCGGATTTTGCGGTGACTTTTTCCACTCGTCAAAGATCATTTGCTTCAACTGGGAGAGACGGAGGGAGGGATTTTCAGCCTTGAGAATGGGTAGCCGCGCCTCTTCAAACGCAGCGTATGCGGCTTTTGCTCTTCGCTCTGGATGACGATCGGGCGTTGACGAGTCTTGCACTGAAAACGCCTTCAAAGCCTCGTCGACTGTGGTCACTTCGTCGACAGGAAGTTCTCTGTTTAGGTTTTCAACGAGAGGGGCAGGTTTAGGGGCTTTAGTGGCAGCACCTGACGCTTTCCGTGCGGCAGCTTCTCTTCTTTCTTTTTCAGCCGCGATTTGTGCTTGTGTGACCTTTGCCGAGCTCTGTGCCGCTTTGGGTGTGAACTTGACAGCTTCCTCTTCTTCCATTTGTTTACTTTCCGTTTTCCTTTGAAGTTTCTCCAGGCGTTTTTTCTCTTGCTCTTCCTGAAATCACAATTAAATTACTTTTAACTCCATATTTCAATACCTGCGTAGTTAACAAAAGTTACAAAGCATACCTTTCTATTCTGTTTCTTTGCTAATTTACTATCGTCATCTTGCCAGTACGCATCCTCCGCGGCTTTCGCTTTCCGTTCGTCCTCAGCCCTTTTGGCGTCTGCTTTCCTGGCCCGGGCGTCAACCGCCTTGGAGTTTTCCCCCATTTTCTTCGGCATTGTTTAAAGTTTCTTAGAAGTACAAATAAATTGCTAATTGGTCACAGGAAGAGTACGAACACAAATTACTTTCACCTTATCTACTAGCATCAGTAGCACTCTATCTGAGCAGATGATCCTCACATAACATAACCATCTGATCTGTGGGGGCGACGTGAGATGGCAAATGTAACGTTTATCCATTCATTCATCCATGATTTTTAATTGAACCCGATATTGATTAGTTATGATTCACGGGCTAATAAACAACATCTTTATAGCCATTAATGTAATACAAAAAAAAAACCATTATTTTTTATTTCATTTCACTTCTCCAAAAAACAAACATGTCTTCACTTTCTTTTTTTCTCCACTTTCATCTCAACATTTTTCTCTTTTAAATTATAACAGAACAAAACTAATACTTTCAACTTTCTTTCTTTTGCAACTGCACGTCAAATAAAAATAATCTTTAAAAAACGTGATAACATCCGTACTCTCTTCCCGGCAATGACGAAGTAACGAAAAATAATTATTCACACGCTAAACTTATCCATCAAAAATACACATTATAAACAAACAAGAAGCAAAATACAGAACAGTTTTTAAGTGATTAAACTACGATTTTTATCTGTTTTCAATAAACATTGGTGACATTCTCTTTTTTTGTTAGTCGACATAAAACCTATTAAAATCCATTTTCTAACTATTACACCAAAAAAATTGTGATACAAGTGACGTGACAGGTGACAATTTAATGTATTAATTTTCTATTCAAATTCATAAACTCGTCATGCAATATACTTTTCTTTTGGAAGGTTAGTATCACTACCTGTCGAATTTGATATTTTGACGATATTTCTTTTAATTGCAGGTTTAAATAGCGGTGATTTAGTTACTGGTTTACTTAGCAGGATCTAAAATATCTACTCGGCTGTCTACCAACAATTTTGCATATTTTTTCCAATAGAATCCGTTAGTTTTGTTTATGGATCAATTCATTGTTTTATTTTCATTTATATTCAACTAGTGACGAAAATAAAGTAAACAAATACAACAATTTGTAGTGGTAGCATAGTTCTATGATTGCAACTTAGAGAACGTGTGGGATTTTAATTTTTTTCCTTTTCACTAAAAAACAGGGCTAAAAACTTTACTAACGACATTTAATCGGCTATTTACAGCTTAATTTTCACCGTCAAAAAAACAAGCTCCTTCCCTGTACAAAAAACATCGTCCCTTGGAACTTCCAACGTTTGGCTGCTCCAAACAAAAAAATAATACTTTTTTCAATAAATATTGACAGTTGACACCTCTTTCTTTCCAAAATGTGAGCTGAATTTTCTATGTTAGCGATTTAAAACTTAATTCTGTTTGTGCATTTAACGACCGATTGCGACAATTAAAAGGAAAGTTAATTTAATTTGCTTCTTTCAAAGAAATTGACTTGTGGATGTGTTTTTAGGATGATTCTGATGGGGTGTCCTTTCTGAGCGGTTGGGCGGCGGATGAGGGCTTCGGAGGGACAGGTTTTGGAGAGTCCAGCAATTTTACAGGTTCAGTCAATGACTCCTCTTTACCTTCACCGGCGGTTTCAGGTTCTTCGTCATCCTCATCGCTGCTGCTCTCATCTTCATCGTCATCCTCATCATCTTCCTCGTCGTCATCATCAGGATCATACAGAACTTCAGCACCTTCGAAGATGTATTGATGGGGTCGCCATTTGCAGTAAGATTTTGCTACAAAAAGGATAGATGCTTTAGTCAAAACAAATTCGGAAATCGCTGGAATGCAGAATCTTCCGCTGCAACTTATTATTTCAACTTACCAGGCAATTTATCAGCTAAATTAAGAGTTGTTTTAGGCTCCCAACAAGCCTTCAGGGCCTCCACATCGTGTTCTGACTTAGGCTCAACAATGTCACCACTAGTTGGCTCCTCCCCTCCATCCTTCGCAAATTTTAGTACTTCCTCGAGCGGCTCGTTACTAGCTAGTTCCTTAAAGTCAGGACCCATCATTGTACAAAGTTGAGCCACGATTGAATCTGAATTTCCATACAACTCAACGTCAAACGAGACCTGGGGGAGGGGCTCCCGATTGATAAGAATCTGAGGGACTTCAGCTGGAATCATCCCTATAATAAATCAAATAGAAAACCATATTATACTCAATGTCCGTAAAACCACGTCAGTTTTAAGTCTGCGACGTAATTATCAGGATTACACCAGGCCATAGTTGTCGTCACAATTTTCAGGCGCAAATTATCTCATCATTTAAAATCTTGTAGGAGAGTAAGGAGGAAGGTCCACCAACTGTGTTTTTGTATTGTAAATTATAAACTTCGACATACCTGGAATAAGAGAAACTGGCCGCACTCGCAACGAAGAACCGATAACCACCAAGAGATCACAGTGTGGCTTGTCCATTGTCAAGTTGGCATGGAACTCATCCGGCAAGTCTTCCCCGAAAAAGACAATGTCTGGCTTGACAACCGGTGGGAGGGGGTCTGGGTCTGGGAAAAAGTAACTCTCGTCCTCGTCATCATCTTCCACTCGCCTTGGCTGTGGCATCCCACCATCCACCGGCTTTGGTGGAGATGTTGCAGGTTGCCCCAGTGGAAACTGAATCTTACTCCATTCTTCCTCGTTGGAACAGCTCGTACAGAACGGAACCTCGCCGGCAAGCACCTTTTCTTTAATGTCGTCCGAGGAGACTCTGTGCTTGCATCTAATACAGGTGGCCGTTGCAAAGGAGCCGTGACACATTGTAACCTTCTCGATCCCCGCGATAGTCTCGAGGGTATCAATGTTCTGCGAGTAGTTACGCAGCAACTGGCCTCTCTCTTCAAGCTTCCGAATGAAACGATGTGACGGAGAGGGTTCAAACTGGCCAGGGTAGAGCTCCTTCGCGGTTAGGAAAAAGGGTCGGGGGTCGCGGCGGAACAATCGGATGTCGAACACGCTCTGGGGATCGCGCAACTCTGGGAACACTTTAGCCACCCTTGAATACAAACCATCTTTCGAGCGGAAGTCGGGGATGCCACAAGATACAGAGATCCCTGCTCCCGTCAACACCATAATTTTCTTGGAGCATCTATTGTTTGGAAAAATTAACAAAAAAATCATACTATCAAAGCTTGTTCGGATTAGATTTGAGTCACATTCATGTTAATTTTAGAATCGAAATCAAGTACCTAATCAATCTTGCGGCATCTTGAATTGTTGAAACGTGCCTAAGTCGGTTCCTCCTTGGACAAAACTCCGGCCCGGAGAGAATAATCGAGAGAAGATGTTGTAAATGACCATCGTGAGGGTTACTCCTGTACTGTCTGATGAACCTCTGGAGGACTTCCATTTTGTGAGGATCCGCCGCGACGTCCTTATGATTAAATAGGAAGCTGAAATCACAGTCGCTGCTGTCAGACGAGGAAAACGTTGAGTCGTGGTTGCTGCTCGAGGAGCTCGACCGGCTACTACTTGCACTGCTGCAGCACGGATCTGCGTCACCAACCGCAACTTTGTCACTAGAATCTTGAGAGCCCTCAGGTGGGGTCGTCGAGGTTGATTGCTCAGGAGTGTGGTTACTTTTCTCGTCAGTCTCAATGGCTTCTTCTTCCTCCTCCTCGTCCTGATCCTGGGCGTCGCTCAAATCTGTGTGCAGAGATAAACTGTCTATTGAGGTTGCTCTTATACTCCCACATAATGGATGACCAATGTCCTCAAAGAGATCTGCTGACAGCCCTGAGTATGACACCAAGATGCAAAAAACCCATGCAGACAAATTAGTTTCACATGAACATTTAAAAAACCGTTAATATTATGTATTTACAGTTGCCGTTCTCTAAAACCATTCCTTGACACGAAAATTAATTCAGTCGAATAATAGGCATTTTTGTCGACACAAAACAATTCAGGCGCAAATTAGTAACATCATAATTAATTTTCGTGGCACTAAATCCATAAACTAAAACTACTATTGCTACAAATAATTACGTACACAAGTCGTATTGATTGGTTCACTCCAGAGATAAACACACAAACACGTGCTTTTACACTGACAATGTGCTTCGTCAGCTAACAGCTGACTCCTCTCGACAATTACATTCCATGCTTTTGTACTACTCTAAAAATCTAATCGTCATATCCCTTAACTACAATTTAATCACTTGTTAGTCTGCTCAACAACGGCAAATCATTTTAAAAAATGATGGCGTCACCCGCGCCTAACCACTCATCACGATGATTAATTTACCGGTGCGTCACATGATGTCTGCGGAATGACACGATAATCCTGACTAATCTATGCCCTCTGATAACTCGCCATCTACAACGATACTACTGAACCATTCTCATGATTTTTTCCTCGTTCATGTTCACCTCTCATCGACCAAAAAAAACATTCATCAGTGGGTGGTGAGGTGCTACGGAAAAGTACAAAGACGCCGATCCCTCATCTCCCTCTCCCTGCGTGAACCAACCAATGAGAGCTGAGAAAAAGCACAACTCACCATCACTCGTGAAGTAAGATGATACCTCCAAGTCGCCATTTTCCTCTTCAAACTTGGGTAGGTCCCCAAATCCCGAGTCTCCGATGAGTAGAGGGTCCTCTGTGCTCAGGTCAGAGGGGAACCGAATACACCTCTTTTTCCTCTGGGGCTCTAGGAGCTCCGAGTGGGTAAACTCCCCCTCTTGTGGGGGCAACAAGGCTGCTTGTTGTTGATCCTCCATTTGAGTTGTATACACCATCCACTGTTCACTCAAAAAAAATGTCTACACTCCACCACTTACAACAGAACGAGAGCAGCAGCCTACTCAATTTTTTTTTGTATGCAGACAAGCTGCTCTGCTGCTGCTGCTGCTTGGTTTGAGTTCGTTTTGCTTTCTTTTTCAGTTCTAGAGTGGAGAGGTGCTTGTTCTCCTGCTACTGCTCTAGCAAGCAAGGAGTCCCAGACTGCCAATCTGATTGCGTGTGGCCAAACTGTTTTTAAGCTGGTCTGAGTGAGCCTATCCTGCCCGTGTTGAAGCGGTTCCTGCATTGACGAGTAGGGATGAACGACAGAAAAGGTTTTTCTGAAGGAGATCAGAAAAGCGTTGTTGGTTCGAGTGCGGTCCGAGGATGAAGAGAAGAGAGATAGAAAATGTATGGGGAGGTATGTCACGTTTTTTATCTTTTGTGTTGGCAGCGGTGTAAAAGAGAAGAAGTCAAGTTCGGTTCGAATAGAGAGAGAAAAATGGATGCGAAAATTGAATTGTAAATGGGAAGTAGCAAGGTAGCGGCTGAAAAAAGTCTTGTACAATTTAAACATTGATTGAAGAACATTCAACATTTGACATTGAATTAAATATGAAATATATTTTCTACAGTTGGATTAAAAATGTACCAATTCCGATTAGGAGGTAATCCCCTTTCCGCAACTTCTCGTCTAAACAACTGTGGAACTAACAACCTCTGGTGTTTTTGAATCTTGTCCGTTGCCATGGTTTTTTTCACAACATTGCATAAGATTTAAAAACACCAGAGGGGGTTAGTTCGACAGTTGTTTAGACGAGAAGTTGCGGAAAGAGGATTATCTATCAATAAATCATTCTAATATATTATTTCGTAATTGAAAATGGACGCTACTCGCTAATCAAAACTTAACTTTTGACTTGCAAGCGAGCAAATAACTGCATTCACAAATTTACACATTTATTAAATGCAGCATGCATGCAGGTGGATAAGAAATTTAATAAGACGGACAGACAGACTCACGTAGAGAAACAAGCTTTAAGTAAATTCCATAAAGCTTTTCCCCTTCTCCTCCCACCCAGCCCTGTTTAAATTTTGTGATAAAAAAACGTTATATTTACGGCCAAGTAAAGAAGTTTGTTCTCCTCTCTGCAGTTTTTATGCCATTGTCAGAAATTATGAAACGACTGTAAATGACGAGACGCTGCTAAGAGTTCACACACTTTGTGGTATCAATATCAAATGGAAACACATGGCAAGGTATTGACGCAGTTCAGAGTGAAAAGGATAGCCGAAATGGTTTTCGCCTAGCATTCGCACTATCAAGTTCTTGGTTAAAGTCTTCACTCTGTAAATGTGAATGATCCTTTTGCTGCGTAAAATGTACACGTTCATGTTAGTGGAATGTAAAAAGGAGGTAGCCTAGGTTTGCCTTAAATAAAAGCTACGTAAAACTACTTTTATCGCCAACAAGATATGTGCATGGCCCCTAAAAGAAAAAGCCTTATAGGATGTACACGTAAATCTATTTCTTTTATCTTTTGGGCATTTTGTACGGTAGTTATGCACGCTTACGTTTTATACGTACGTGGATTTTATATGGCAATATGAATTTTTGTGATTATTAAATCAGGGATGTACAGGAACAAAATACCATACCATACCTTTAATGAGCCATACTAGAGAACTACCCTAACATTTACACTACTTGGTTTCAGCGAGACAAATTACCAGACAACGCACTTTATCTCATTCGCTTACGATTACATTTGGTAGTTCGATTGGTACATTTATTTGATTGATTCCTGCATTTGGAGTGAAACAGACGGGTCAGACAGACAGTTGACCCATACTCGTACATGGACTAGAAGAGACTTTTCTCATTCTTCCGCGACTTAAGTTCCCAGCCAAACAGATTGACGGACAAAGCATTTGATCTATTCCAGTCTCAGATCTAGTCTCATTTTTATTTTGTGGGAGTAATAAGTGGCGAGAATTACAGTAGGAGCAGGATATTATGTCCCAAAGCTCTGAGCAAGCACATAATACCATAGACCGCACGTTGACGCGTTGTTAGTTTTTATTTTCTTATGCGGGGCATCACGAGCTTCATGAATTGAATGTATTAGAATAGAAAATGGGAACGGTGCTTTGATTATCTGTTGTTTGTTTATATGTATTACTTTCATTAACACGCAAGGATCACACTGGTCACTCCAACCCAAAAATGTACACTTTGCGGGACTATATCTTTAATCAAAGGCGAAATTCTTTAATCTACTGTAAGT